>CM031572.1:9158790-9464827 GCA_018467065.1 Ephestia elutella
ATGTTACAACTATACGATTAGATTCCCTGGGGAATTCATGTGAAACATGAAGAAAAATTATAGGTACCTACATACATATTTGTAAAACATGTCAAGGGCATGTTCCATAACAGGCTATATCATGAGCAGTTCCCCAAAAATCAGAAATAATATCAAAAACCGATTAAGACTATCATATATTTGTTTTTTCGTGATCTTGTTATGGTACAAAAATACATTTAATATCGCTTAATGTCGTATAATGGCCATACTGACATGGCGCCCGTACGTACGTTCGGAAAATATGATACAGAAAATCAGATACAATGCTCGATATTTTCATTATATTTTAGAAAATTAATTAAAGTAAACGTTCCTAACACATGTTACAAGCAATATCATAAAAACATATGTGTATTTCTTATAAATAGATGAATAATAAATAAAATAAACAAATTCTTTCCCGCGGGCACGTATGTAGTAAAAGTACATTTTTGAACGTACCGGAAATTGAACCTGTCAAATGAAGCGCGTCAACGTCAAATTATAATGGGTGTCGGCCATTTTGGCGAACTCGCCTAATCTTCATTACGATTTCGTTGATTTTGTTACCATAGAAATGCTACGAATTTATCGGATTTACTTATAAGGCATTGATACTGACCTAAAAATGAAAAGTTTAGATAGGTGCTTAATGATATAGCCGGCTCCCCATACATTTGTGCAACAACCCTTTTGATGAAATAGATATAATAAACACCATTTTACATTATTCTAACTTTTCCTCTGTGATGGACGGGTCATCAAAATCATCTAATCAATAAATTGATTATATTAGACGAAATTCCAGAGAAACAAGTGAGAAGAAATGAAAAAAAAATCGACTTCGAATGAAAATGACTTACTCCCATGCGAGTTACAAATAACTCTTCAAAAATAGTAGTTGTTATACTAATTTAACGTAATATAAACTCGCTAAATGTACCTTTATATTTTCGTAGGTATATTATAACAATTGTAACTTATTAACAACTTAACAACACATTATTCATAAATAATACATAAGGTACATTTATGCTTATTTAGCTAGAGATACGCACGTCTTACAACAATGGCAGTAATTTGTCTAGATTACGTTTTAGCTCAGCATTACAATACAAACACTTAAGTTATTACTTACATACAACATAAGTCTATCCAATATATTTCGGGGTGAAGCAAAACTTTACAACTTATTATTTTGCATTCGGTTTACAAGACAATTCCGATCTTTTTGTCATAAATACCAACTTGCATAAAAACATACCCATAAAAAGGAATGATCAACCTGTTCTTTCTAATATAAACAACACCTTTGAAACTTTGGGAAAGCAAATAAAATTAAGAATGTTTTTATTGAAGATAATAATTTTAACATATTGTACTGTGTTACTAGTTTCAAATATATTTATTACATCTAATCTAACAGTGACCTCACTATTTGCTTTCATATTATTTTTATTTATTACATTATTTGCCCAAAGCATATTATATTAATATAACACTTGTTTTACATATATTTCTGTAAACTACCTTAGTATTGTAACAAAATAATCATTATGAATTAACAATTTGCATATTCAATTTGGCCTAATAATTATATATTTTTTTATACTTAATAAGCATAAATAATATAATCAAACACTATCTAACTAACCTTTATCTAAAGTAAAATCTAAAATCATATAACATAACTTTAAAACTTTTGTACACGTGTTTTATTACATGTGTTTTACAATATATACGATTATATTTGTTGTTACAAAGATAAAAACTACATTCCAAATCCTTAAAACGCACTGCAATTTTTCAAATCTATTCTATAGTTATATTCATTAACATACACTACATAATAGCACTATTTTGTAACAGTAAGCAAATAAATATTTAAATTTTAATAAAAAAGCATCTAACTACAACAATAAGATTGAATTTTAAGTAAACCAGATGGAGTATTTTGTACAATCGTAGATACGATTCCAATTTTAAAGAATAAGGACAGAAAAATTAATAGATTTATTGGTAGTGGTATCGGTAGGTAGCTATATCTAGATATGTGTTGATATGAATAGGTCACACGTTGACCTAGTCCATACTTAAAAAAAACTGCTTTTTATTTATCAGGCAGATACGAGTAACGAGTATGCTCAACTCCTCAAGAAGATAATGATTTTGGCGTAATTCCGTCTAGCAGTTTTTTTTAGTGTTTTATACAGTAAAAACAGTTAGGTGATATGCAGTTAAAAATCTATTTATTTAGTACTTATGATCCAATAATGATTAAAATATAGTTACTATTTGAATATTGAACACATATAATGGTATTATTTCATCGCTTGAACATACATACACTCATATATTTGTGATATTCTATAAATGTTATTATAATATAGTGAAAAGATTATGTATTAGAGTAGAGATAATGTGATAAGATATGGCAAAGGTACAAGAGGTTCAGACTGGAACAGCTGATATGATATTTGATAAAGTACATTCTATCAAAGCCGCTTCTAATGAAAACGCTGAACTCAAGGATAAGTTTATACAAATGCGACAGAAGCTATGCTTATACTGTAGATCTATCTATCTATCTACTACTGCCCCTACCACAATATCAAGCAAAAAAATATTTTAACAGTTAAATCCCCATGCTTGACCGTGATTGCTGTTGTATTATCACTTGAAGGAAATTTCAAAGCAGTCTTTAAGGAAATAAGGTCAGAATCCTCAAGGACGAGTACTTATCTACTAAAACTTACAATTAATAAAGTCCAATCAGCAAATTAGCGCAAAATAAACGAGTACTCGCCACTACCGCCGCTAGCTTCCTATTCCTACCGCTCCCTTGACCACTAACAGATATGTAAACACGGGCTACATTTGATCGAATCAATCACTATCATATAGGCACTTGATGTCGACATTTTTTTATTTACCTTTACAATACAGAATGTAATAAAACTTCACATATGAGATTCATGAAAATGAACACTACTGTTGACACAGAAGCCTATTAGCACCTATAGAAGTGAAAACAAAACCTCCGATAGATTCCACGAATGTGAGGTTATGTAGCCCGAGTATACTAAAGCAGTGCTACACACACAATAAGCAAGACTTGACTGAGAGCGACTACAGCAATGCACTCAAAAGATAACTTTAACACAAAACTGCCGCACTGACACATCCTTGGTGTTGCATTCACAGTGGTGGAAGGAAACGATCATCTTCTCTCATAGATTAGCGACGACACGACCTCTGGCGGTCGGTAAAGGAGCTCCTCATCTATTTGCGCACCCCGCGCTATGGGTCCACTTCGTGGCAGACTTCCATGTAGTCAGGGTCGTGCATGATGTCCTTTATCATGTCTTTCAACATGGTGTACCGGGGGAACATGGGGTACACTTTGGAGCTGACGTAATCGGACTGAAAAACAAATTTGAGATTGTTTTAGTTGCATTTAATATCAGATGACCTATTAGAAATTAGAGGCATTTTAACTAAGTTCCAAAGTCAGCATTTGATATAAGACTTTGGCATATTTTAAGTTTCACTTTTGCCACCAATCATAACGATGTGAATAAATAAAAAGAAAATAGTTGTAAAGAACAGTATTTAATATAATAGTTGTAAATGGACTATTCATTACGAGCGTAATTTGATTATGAAATTCGGTCGCAGCGCTGTAAGAAAATTGCAGCAATTTGGGAAATTCACGACACGTCCGCGTACAAATTAATTGCCGGGGTGAAATAGTTGCGAATCCAGAATCTTAAACGTGCTTCGAATGGGCGCCGAAAACACAAACAGGTCCTTAGGGTTCTGTATATAAAGGTTCATAGTCTGCCATATTTTGGATAGAAGGGGACCGGACCGGACAACTTTTTTTTTGATGCTTCTTTGAAATATCTCACAAAAATACAATAAACCGTAAAATAATAATATCAATAACCAAAATATTTCCCAAGATATAGCAAAAAAACAATTCACATTTTTAAGCGATGTTTGGACGACACCAAAACGCCCCTAACTCATATATTCATTTGATGCCACGCGTAGAAAATGGACTTTCCCAAAAAGTTTGAACTCTATTAAATTAGCTCAGGAGAATAAACTCGTGCTGAAAAGTCGCAAAATGTTTTTAATTATACGTATTCTATCATAGAATTACATATTTTTCACTACTTTCAAACAGTGTTCTTGGAAAAATATCAAATATGTAAATTAAATATAGTCTATCGTTCACGTCCAAAACAACTGATTTTATTTAAAAGCTTGTGTTACGGAACCATATAAGTATTGTCTGGTTTGTGATTGACGTTGGCTTTCTGTAGCTACTGAATTCATAACTACATATATCCTTTGAGAAACTTATTCTCTCTTGGACTGTAACGTTATTTAATTTTCTGAATACTCAGAGAGTCTTCAAGTGTATGATATGTACCTACTTATATATTAGTGTTTCACTTAACTATATGTCGACAAGGTAACTTCAAATGACGTGCAGAGCATACATACATAGAATCACGTCTCTATCGCTTACGGGGTAGACAGAGCTAAGAGTCGTGAGACTCGAAGGCCACGCTTAGCTGAATAGTGCAGAGCAGGTTATTAAATTGTAATTTTTAACGATTTACAAAAAGGTATCAAGAAGAAGCAAAGAAAATATGAAACTGTGAGAATATTAGAAAAACGTTTAGTGACGTAGTAATTCAAACTACATTTTGTTAGGTACATTCTACGTAAGAACTCACGCCGACAAAGGCTTAAACCTAGGCAGAAAACGAAATAATTCATATTCATACTATTCAGAAGGAATTGAAGACAAAAAATATAAAACCTTTAATTCTCTGATGAGGTTCCTCAGGCCGGTATATTTCTTGAGCAGCCGGTACAAGTCATTTGTCATCTGTGTATTCTCAGTTTCTATCTGGGACGTTGTCATGTCTGAAAACACAGAGGAAACGTGAGATGAAAGCTACACCCTCATTTAGGTTACCTACTGCGATTCCTTTCTTTGAAATATTATATGGTCTGTTCTGTAGATGATGATATTCGTTATTGTAGTCGATTATGGATATACCTATAAAATCGATGTCAAATGTATGTCGTTCGTTACTGCCATTATTTTGTCTAAAATTTTTATGAAGAGGTTTTTTGCCTCTTTGCAGTACTTTGTACTCGCTTTGGCTGGAAGGCATGTACCTATTTATACATATTGAAGAATTAGGAAAGGACAAAGAATACATTTTATTCAAAAGATTGATGGAAATGATGCATGGAAATGCACCCCTCGGGAAACACTAAAATAAATCCTTCATATAATTCTTCATGTGATTGAAGGTTCACAAATATTTTCCGCTTTAACCATTCGTTTTAATCTATACATATAATAAAACAGTAAAAATATATTTTGTATGTACATTTAGTATTTTTGACTGAAATGGATAGAGGGACACTTAAAAAGAGTAATAGAAAGCAAAAAGGTCTTGTCTGTCTGCTTGTCTGTATGTATGATCACGCTAATCTTCGAAAGTACTGAACCGATTTGAATGAAACTTTCTTTGTTGTGTAGCTATTAAGCCTAGGCAACATTTAGGCTATAATTGATTTTGAAAACTGGAACACCTGATGAAGAACCAAAACAGAACAGTTAAACTATAAGAAATATGGAAATGGTGCCTTAACAAAAGTCGTTTAACCTGATGAGCATTTTCTGCTGACGTATAAAAATTAAAGATATGGAACATCTGATGAAAAGCTCTAAGAGACCAGCTACACTATAACATATATGGAAATGGCGCCTTAGCAAAACTTGAATAATCTGATGAACATTTTCTGTAGACGTATAAATATCGAAAAGACCGAAACATCTGAAACAGTTTGGAACACAAAAAGATTTTTCATTTAAGCTAAACTCACGCGGGCGAAGCCGCGGGCGACAGCTAGTTTTAAATATATAAAAGAAATCCTGTTATAAACTTTTTCATGTTTACTTTCCTCCCAAGATATAAAAGCTTTTATTGTAATAATAGGAAGTGCGACAAATCCCAACCAAAATTTATCTGAGCACTTACAGAAAATGAGCCAACATTTTGCCACTTACTCGTAGAAGTAAATACCAGGCTTTTCAGTTTCTTTAAGTAAAGTTCTGAGTTCTTGTATTTTTCCTGAAATTTGTTCATAACTAATTTCCTGTATATACCAAGAAACATGTACTTTTCTAGAAAAATAAATTACTGGAACTGAAACCCAATTTCCTGTTACAGACAGGTTAGATTGCATAGAATTTCTATTCTATTCTTTCTGAAGATCTTTTGATTTTAAAATTAATAACAACATTATTAGATATTCTCTTTTGCAACATGGGAATATTTTATTTTCTATTCAATTTGTCACAATGTCACTCATATTAATTAATGAGATCACCCTCTCACCCTCGATTTCTCAAAGACTCGGTTCGCCTTCTCAATTAATTCCATTGTTTGCATCTGCTAAATCTGGCTCGGTTGGCGTGTGACCACTTCGTTTAGTTTCAACCCGAAAGCTTTCATTCGTCTAAATATTCAAATGGTCAAAATTAATTGCTGGTTTGTTCATCGACCAAGAAAGTTTGCTATTACGTATCGTTTAGCCACAATTGAATGTACAACAATATCTACCTATAGTTTTTTTTGGTTTCTTATACTATCAGTCCGATTTCAAAAAATATTTCTGTATTTATATGGGGGAGCGGAGAATACAGGTCTAAAATCCCAAAATTCATATGAAATCGACGCTGAACAGAGCTAGTTTTGAATAAGCAAAGAATGAGAATAGTTATTTTTGTTTTTGCAATCCACGTTTTACTTCCTCCCCGAGTTTGTTAGTCAGCCGTCTACCAAATTGGATTTTAATTTGCGCTGCTGTTGGGTGGTACGAGTAATTAAATGGCCGAAGGAAGCTAATAAAAGTCAGGACAGAAAGAATACTGTCTTAAGAGTTTTTCAGTCGTGGATCTGGGTACAAGCTTGTGATCTAGATTTGGCGAGGCGCCAGTTCTACCTTGAAACTGTTTAGGTTGCATTGTTGTAGGTTTACAAAAGTTGAATGTATTTTTTCCTAAAGTATCTAATTATACAGATAATTATAAGTAAAACAATAGTTATTAATTAGAACATATCAAAAATATCTTCAATATAACAACATTTGAATGTAGGTACATACTAAAACTACGAGTACCATATTTAATTTAATGGACGAGTAAGTATGCTAGCTGAAAGCAGTAAAAATGTTATCAACCTGGGAAAAAATAGGTAGGTATCTGCCTATCTTTTTGTCCAATAAAACTGACGTCATCATGAGTCTCTTAAAACGTTGTGGGTTTATAAACAAAGCATGTCAACTTTTTGTATGGCCTTAAACTCAATTCAGTTCATGCGTAGTTTGCGATTTTTTTCTATAAGACAATCAAATTGATTGCTCTGAACAGAGACGAGTGAGGAGGCCTATGCCCAGTACGTACACTACACTGACAGGCTAGACAAAAAAGTCATACCATTCAGTCTTTCTATCCGCTCCCTCCGATCAGCGGCCTCTTCCGCCAGTTTGGAGGAGGTTTTGACTCCTTCTCCAGACTTCTGCGTCTTCTCCATGATGGCGCAAGCTCGAAGCACGAACGCTGGCACTGTCTCTGCTTTCTCTTGGCGGGGGATTTCCACTAGCGACCAATATTGAGTTTCCAAACGGATGACATCCTGTAAATTAAAAGTTATCCTTAATTTTTATTTAATAATATTTGTGACGGATAGAGTTTTGGCTGTTATAAATAAAGTAAAGTAATATTATACTCGTATAAGAAAAAAATCCTGTAGAAATGTAAATGTATGTAGATCCAGAATTTCAGCCAAAACTCAGTGCAGTATACTTGCGATACTGGGAGATCTTGGTTCCTTTTCTTTGAAATCTATATTACATCCTAATCTTTAATACCTACATAACTCGTTTCTGCAGCAAACTTTCCACATTCTTAATTTACAGTATAATTTATTCCAGCTGGTATCATAGTATGAATTTATGGGTACAAGCCTTCGCGGCTCAGTGTTTTATAAAGTGTCTTTTTGCCATGAAAAGTTAGCACTTTAGCAGGAAACAGATAGCAGTTACTGTAACAGGCAAAGTTTGCGACAAACAGGACATGCAAAAACTGGCTCGTTATTATTATGATCGAACTGAGGGAAAGTTACCTTTTGTTGGAAACACCGCCAGTTGGACTCAGTTTGTTCTCCGCTAAGTTTTATTGAAAAACTCGAATCCATTTCCGTTTTGTTTTAAATGCTTTTTGTAAATAATATTTTTAAGTCTCTGAAGTAAGAGGATTTAGTACTTTAGTAAGGGGTTGATAAAACTGTTTACTAAGTATTTATTTTAAAAGTTTTGCTTGAAATTGATCGTAATTTGTGAAAATTTTACGCGTAGATACTCGAGATTGGTCTACGGTTTCTGTCAAATAGTAAAAAAACTACGCATTCAAAGACCCCAAAAAGGGTTCCGGTTTATCTTTCTGAGACACGGAACCCTAATAAACACCTAGTTTTAAAATGTCCACTATCAGACCTCGTGCAATCATGTCCGGGGCTTAATGTACTTAGAGTGGGTAAGTTTCAGTCTGGACCGTCGCCAGTTTCGCAGATAAAGACCATCTTCTTGTGTTACTTCGTGTCTTAATAAAAGATTTCTACTTTTCGTTTCCGACTGGGTACATTTCGCGTACCATTAGAATTAGCTAATTTTCTTTTGTGTGAGTAAACACGGACGGATAGTGTAATGTAGTGTACTGTAAAGTGACAATGTTTTACACATGGTCATTCAATTTGTGTGCACATATTTCCACAATGTGTGATTTAATTTTAACTAGTAAGTTGAAATTTCACAAAATACACACTTAACGAACACATTTCTATGGGAAATGTGATAAAGTATATTAATCATTTATAATTTTATTATTAACAGTAAATTAATACTGGAAAATATTTAAAAAGTTGAAGAAAGACTGCTCTTGCAGTATTTCAATTTTCGATTTGGTAGTAGTTGAATCGAAATTCGATATTATTTTTAGTTCTGTTCAAAGCTCGAAGAAGTTTAATTTCCCGTCAGATGCACTCGTTTTCTCCTGTTCGATGCATTGCTAACTTTATTTTATTACTTCGGTATTTCTGTTTCCATTTAAAATTTAACTTTCTGTATTTTCGTTTTCTACAGATACGGTATCACCTTCTTTCGTCTTTATATTTTTTTATCTCTTTTTATTACTAGCTCCATCCTAAGGCTTCAACTCGTGGGAATATTGGGTTAAAAATAGGCTTAATTTTAGGACTTTTTTTGATGAATTTGCAATCCATTGTATTTAAACATATTTTTTAAAGTCCGACTAGTAGTTTCTGAGAGTAGGTAGCACGTTCAAACTTATAGCATAGAGCTTTTTATTAGTAGAAATATTTACATACATTGAAAACCAAATTGGTCTTTGGTTTTCACATAATAAACACAATAAAATAAATTAGCAGAACGTTCAAAATCTTCAGTGGTTTCAGTACTTGCAAACCGTGTTGCAAACCCATACAAGCAAGGCCGCCAAAAGCCCCATTCGGAGAGCAATTAACTTTTTTAATAAATGCTAATAAAATTTAATTACATCCAGATTTAATTTACCATCTTTTTTTATGACCTCGAGATTCTGTGACAATATTGTCGGGCAGAAATGGTCCCAAGGGGGTAAGCAAAATGAGGCTTGGGAAATGTGCGGTACATTTCCCGTTTTAAATTTTTCTTAGTTATTTAAATTGTTATAATATATTTTTTGTTCATATGCTACGTTAAAATGTTTACTACTCGTGATATCATAAGGGTTTCAAATGTGTTGATGTTTATTTTTTATATTTATGTGATATGACTACATATTATTTTAGATTTGCATATGCGTTGTCTTTTTACGATACGAAATCTTTCGTCTTTTTATTCTTTAGATATCTTTTTATTACTCTCACAAACTGCGTACCTACTTGAACATACTATATTCTACCACAGTTTATATCTATGCTAATACTGCCCACTGAATTCAAATACGCTCTATCATCTAAAAATATAGGTTCTTCTTCTTCTTTTGTTGCTCACTTCGTCCACTGCAAGACTTAAGCCTCCTATAATGCACGCCAAGCTTCACCACGGTCTTACACAATAAGAAAACAAAATTAACAAAATAAAAAAGAAATAAGAAAATATAAATATCTCAAAAGTCTACGTACGTACAAACACATACAGAACCAAGAAACTAGGAAATCGGAAACAAAAGCAACGGCTGAGACTTGTCTTGAGGCTCCCAGCGGAACCGCGAGTTAGTTTAAATGATTGTATCTCAAACAAACCCGGGAACATCTGCTAGTTGGCGCTGCGCCATACTTTAGTAAATACATTTACATAATGACTTCAGTAAAGTAACTACTATTAAGTAGAATGTTGTACATGATACTTGCACTCTTTCTAACAGAACCAATTTTTCAAAGTAACATTGCAATTTTTATAATCTGTAGTTTATTCACTATTTCAGTGTTTTTTTTTAACAACTATAATAACGTACGTGTACGTGCAAAAATAGGAAGTTGATAAGAAAATGAAGATGGAATTAGAAAGATGTATTTAAACTGGAACTGATACGTTTGTTTCTAAAAACCTTGTTTGATTTGATTGCCACTTAATTTTATGCCTATTTGAATCTAAATCAACCTTTTATTTCCCGTTTTTAGGGTTCATTTAAAATTTTCTCTCGTCCTCACATTGGAGGCGGGTGCCAAAATCGGTTTCCAATAATAGAAAAGCGAACTAATATTTGGTTCTATTGTCTAAGACAATCTGAGAATACAACTTTTGAGAGACCTAGGCAGAATTTTCGATCAGGAAAAATCTTATTTTGGAAGACCACTCACACGATTCAGTTAAGTTAGGACGACTAGTTCATTGTGTAGATTGGACCAATACAACATTTATTTTATTTACTAAGTAGCTGTCGCCCGCGGCTTCGCCCGCGTGAGTTTCGCTTAGATGAAAAATCTCTTGGATCTTTTCATCAGATGTTCCAGATCTTCAATTATTATACGTCAGCAGAAAATGCTCATCAGGTTGAACGACTTTTAATAAGGCGCCATTTCCATATATGTTATAGTGTAGCTGGTCTCTTGCAGTTCTTCATCAGATGTTCCAGATCTTCAATTTTTATACGTCATCAGAAAATGCTCATCAGGTTGAACGACTTTTGTTAAGGCACCATTTCCATATTTCTTATAGTTTAGCTGTTCTGTTAAGGTTCTTCATCAGGTGTTCCAGTTTTCAAAATAAATTATAGCCTATATGTTGCCCAGGCTTAATAGCTATACAACAAAAAAAGTTTCATTCAAATCCGTCCAGTAGTTTTTGCGTGAAACGCGTACATACATACAGACAGACAGACAGACAGACAAGAAATTCCAAAAATTTTTTTTGCTTTCTATTATTCTTTTTAAGTGTCCCTCTATCCATTTCAGTCAAAAATACTAAATGTACAGACAAAATATTTTTACTGTTTTATTATATGTATAGGTAAATGTAATTAGTACTTAATACTGCGAAGCTAATGGCCAATTTCCAGTAATGGAGAGGCACTACAAGAAGTAGAAGCACTTATTATAGAAATGTTGATTGTTGTTAATAGAATTATTAACAGTAAAATACTTACGATGATTAAATCAAGTACTGGCACCATTAACCTGATTGAGTCAATTGAGTGGCCGAATGGTACAATTGTTACGATATAAAGTTGATTGTGTGGCAAACGCAAGACGATGAGTCGGCGACATTGATTGATGGAATCACGACGCGACACTGGAGATTGCATCTATCGATTTACAATCATCTCAAAAGCGAAATGCATCAAGGGCAAAAGTAGTACGGCATTTCGAGAATTGGATCGTTATTCGTGC
The DNA here is from genome assembly GCA_018467065.1 of Ephestia elutella. Lineage (NCBI taxonomy): Eukaryota > Metazoa > Arthropoda > Insecta > Lepidoptera > Pyralidae > Ephestia > Ephestia elutella. The sequence goes on from CM031572.1 coordinate 9,170,799, forward strand.
TATTGTTCAGTCAGATACAGCAAAAACTGGTGCGCCTGAGATAGGATTCGGTAAGATACGAATCAGGTTTATCTGTATCTGACTGTACAGTACATATAATGTTACTAATAAATATCTAGGTATATTTAGATTTTTTTTCTTAATTTTGGCCTTGAACGTCCACGGTTTGACTTGGAACCTTTCTCAAATAATGACTTGATGGCAGTAAGTGGCATGAAATTTTGTAAGATTATTGAGAAAATGTTACATTATTTACCACTAGCTGTCGCCCGCGGCTTCGCCCGCGTGAGTTTCGCTTAGATAAAAAATCTCTCTTGGAGCTTTTCATCAGATGATCCAGATCTTCAATTTTTATACGTCAGCAGAAAATGCTCATCAGGTTGAACGACTTTTAATAAGGCGCCATTTCCATATATGTTATAGTGTAGCTGGTCTCTTGCAGTTCTTCATCAGATGTTCCAGATCTTCAATTTTTGTACGTCATCAGAAAATGCTCATCAGGATGAACGACTTTTGTTAAGGCACCATTTCCATATTTCTTATGGTTTAGCTGTTCTGTTAAGGTTCTTCATCAGGTGTTCCAGTTTTCAAAATAAATTATATCCTATATGTTGCCCAGGCTTAATAGCTATACAACAAAAAAAGTTTCATTCAAATCCGTCCAGTAGTTTTTGCGTGAAACGCGTACATACATACAGACAGACAGACAGACAGACAGACAGACAGACGGACAGACAGACAGACAAGAAATTCCAAAAAAATATTTTTGCTTTCTATTATTCTTTTTAGGTGCCCCTCTATCCATTTTAGTCAAAAATACTAAATGTACAGACAAAATATTTTTACTGTTTTATTATATGTATAGATTACTGTGTTGCCGGTGTGGTGTTAATTTATTTCGAGGGAATATGTACTTCAATAAAGCAGGTTAAGTGTGGGTATATTTGTAGATACCTCTCTATCTAGATATCTGGTTAACGACGCGTGAATTGCACACAATTAACCTTACGGCTAACAATTCGACCTGTACTGCAGTTGCTCTCTGAATGCATTTGCAAAGGTGGCATTATTTGTCACAGAGTTTACTAGACTTCTCTAATGCATTAGGTAGTTAAATAAATAAATTAAAATAATAGCTGTTATGTCATTCTGACATGACATGATTTCTAATTTTTATTTTGGTATGTTTTTTCTAAAGATATTACTTTATAATCATGTGCATGGTCGCGAAAGAAAGCGAACAATCTTATAGGAATCATATAAATATCTCTGCATCAATAAATTTAAATAAAAGATAGTATTTACATCATGTGCATGGTCAAAAGAATGTGAACAATCTCCTAGAAATCATATAAATATCTGCATCTATAAATTTCGATTCTCATCTCGTAAATCGGGATCATTAAAATATTCTGCGACATTTCCTTTAGTGAAAATCACTTAGTTTCACAGATTTCAGTCTCATCATAATGAACATGTCCACTTTCCCAACATCGGCCACTTATCCTTTTTCTTTTCTTTTTTTTTTTAACTTTTCCTTTAATCATACTAAAAATTCATTCCTTCATAGGAACATCATTGTTAGAGGTAGATACTTGCCGAATTTGTAAAAATTTTAACAAGCACATTTCGGTATATTGCATTTATTTACTTGTATTTTGATCATATTTTTATTATTATTATTTTTTTAGTTGGATCAACCCAGATTCAATGTTTGTAGAAATTGTATTTTAAAATAATTACTTACTACAGTTGAAAGATGAACAACGACAACTGTTACAGTGTGTCTAAACTTTGAAGAAATGCCAGAAATATTGTTAATTATTTTAGTCATGAAGTAGACACGATGCCATTGCTTGGCGTAAATTGTGGATCTAAACTTAGCCGAAATTAATATAGACCTTCTTTATAAAACATACACAAATAAGGATTTGCTGTTGATAAAGCATGAGTTGCTTATTAGTTAAATCTGTTAAAGCAACAACTAATTGAAAGTCTATATAACAAAGAATATGTTTGTAGGTTCTGATCAAAGGATCAGTATTGCCATTCAACTTGGCAATTCTGCCAGTCTTCTGGGCACCTTACCGCAAAGCAACATCTTGCAGGACGACATTAAATTTATTTATTTATTTAATGTTAATATTTTTAGTTTAGTGTTAATTTTAATTAATACTATATTAAAATAATCATTTTATTAAATTGTATGTAATGTACCTACATTAGTTTATAAAAATACATATTTGTTTATGTATTGGCTTAGGAGTGACTATTCTGTATTTTTAAACTTAATTTAGTAATAAGTTTTTTGTAACCTGTCTGCCTGTAGCAGGTTCAGAATATATATATTTTTTAATGATCTGCATTATACATTTTCCAATATACATTATATTTAATTACAACCCAACAACATGGATTTGCTAAGACTGGATGTCTCCAAAACTTTTATAGCTGCTGGACCACAATCATTTCTTTAACCACCTATGTGGAATAGCTGTTAAATTAATAACAGTCGTTACTTTATCCGTTATAATCACCCATATACGGAATAGCTGTTAACAGTGGAACTCTTTTGTGTAGGATAGCACACCACTAGACCCAGGCCCATTTAAACAAAACATTTGACCTGACCGAGAAATTTACCCGGGACCACGCAAGGAGGTTGTCGTTATTGTCCTTACACATTGATTACTTATCCACCTTTGTGGATTATTGCTATTAACAGTCGCTTGTGTGTAGGATGGCACACTACTAGACCCAGGCCGATTCACAAAGATTATTTGACCTGACCGAGAATTTATCCCGGGACCACACACGGAGGTCATCATTGCCCTTACACAAGTTTTATTTCAAACTAAACACATATTGGTTATTCTCAATTAGATATAAACTTAAATACCTAATTGGAATAACATTTATTCGTAGCACAATCAATTTTTTTTTTCTTTATTCGTTTTATATTGGGTAACTTTAGCAATGTAATGCTGACTATGAGCATTTTAATTGCAGATTCCGTGTAATTTAATGCTAGCTTCACAATTCATAATATTCTTATTTGTAGCACAAAGTGCACATCAATATTCATTATTTGTTCGTTTTATATTGGGTAACTTTAGCAATTTAATGCTGGTTAAACGATGCATAATATCGATTCATTTGAATTCATACTTTGATTCACAAAGGTAACTTTAGCAATTTAATGATGACTTCAGGCAACAAAATTGCCAAAGTCGATTTAATGCTGACTTATCAGTCCATAATTATGGACTCATAAACAAAGGTACTAAAATATTGTTGGATATTAAGTAGGAGTATAAAATAGTAAAAATAACATTTAGGTGACACCATGTATTTAGATATTTTAACTGCTTTTCTCTATTTTCAAATAAACATTGTGTTGTCATTATAACTAACTGATTCATTGCTAACTCGTCAATGATCAATGGAAAATAATATCTCCTTACACATCATTATAATTGGAAATTTTAATAAACTAAACTATGAATAGTTTTTATAACAACATTTATGTATGGTATATAGTGCATTAAAGAACAATTAATGTACTTTGTTCATGCACGTAAACTTGCTTCTTGTGGTACCATTGTGATTAGTGAAGTAAATTAATGTAAACATATAAAGGCAACCGAGTGTACCTTCGTTAAAGTAGTTATTATAGCATCAATGAATATCAAAATCGTTGGGCATAGCCCAATTACTGTATTTGTCAGGACCGAAGAATCTCACTAAAATCCTTTGTAATAAACTTAATTTATGTTTTCACCAATGAGTTCAATTAATTGATTCGATGAAATACCATTTTATTTGACAGGGTAGACTGTAAAATAATAATTGAGTAAAGTAGATAAATACCTCCATTTTATATTGTAGGTTTCCTGGTGGCTTAAACTTGTACATGTTATCGACCTGTCTGTCATATTATGTTGAAATACGCTAAGTATTTACTGCCGTATTTTTTTTTTATCCATTTATTTAGGTACCTATTTTATTTATTTAGGTACCTATTTTATTTGTTTTACTTGTTTATTTCACATTAAATATACAATACATTTTAGTGTACAATCTACACTTCTTACACTTCCATACCCATAATACAAAATGGAAGTTTTGCATTTTCCAAGATATTTTTAGCAAAAATCTTAATCACTGGATTGATTTCAAAATGTATTCTTATGTAGGTGCTAACACCTACATTATTTCTGTGTAACATAATTTACCTCTAAATGGCCCCCTTGCAAAGCTGGGACGGGCCGCCAGTGTTACATAAACAAGTTTTAGTTTTCTGAATATTGTAATCACAGAGAACAACATCTTAATCGACACATCTATCAATGTTCCGGTCAACCAGAAGCTGTAACAAACTCCACTAGTTAAAATATTATGTATTTTTAGAACCAGATGAATTATTTAAAAACTGTCCTTCAATTTTTTTTTTTTTCATTTTGGCGTGTATTTTCTTGCAACTCGGATGGTAGTTTCTTTATGATACTAGTCAACTTTGAACTATTTAGTTAAAATAATTCTTATATTTAGAGACATATCAAGAATATATATTCCTATAGTTCTTTCTTAAATTTACTTGCACCCTTGTTATTGTTTTAATAGGTACCTATTACAATTTATTTTTATTTTACTCTTAGTTCAAATTTTGTTTTTTTTTTTTTTTTTCATCACGATATTAATCAATCATATGGAAAAAGTACACTATCGATTAACTATCAGTTAATTATAATAATCCCTCGGGTTGGGAACCAGGGAAACATGATTTTTCTAGTTCAGGTACCAACCGACCACAAACCCTGTTCTCGTTGCACTTAGGTACCTTTATTATATAAAATATCGTCACAATGGACAGTTAAGTTAACCTCATATTAAACATAGTTTAGCTTATAGTACGTTGTTCAGAAACGCAATTATTATGGTAATAGATCATCAGATTGACAAAAGTATCTCAGAAATTGAGTATTAGTTATATGACACAAATTGAACTAATTTGATTGTGATGAGAAAATAATTATAATATTTCATTTTTATACCTATTTATTTCACTGTTTTATCTATTCTGATAATACCAAAGGTATAAAAACTTTAGAAAACAAAAAATCGTGTATCTTTCAAAGAGACACGACACAAGCTATAATTATTTCTTATGTTAAATTAAAAGTAGGTAATTGCTATGTATACTTCGCAATAGCAAAATAATCAATTATAAATATTCTGTCTTGTGACCTGCCGGTAGTGCCAGTCCAGCCGACCTCATGATTTGTATCACTGTAGTTACGTTTTAAACTGAGGTTTTAACCTAAGTATGCATTCATATTTCAAATTATGTTCAGAAAGTGCATTGTTAACAGAATAATACTTATTGTATTAAGCGAAAAGCTATTCATAAACAGTTAGGTGCCGCTCATCACAATCAGAGTCATTAAATGTTACGTGAAATCTGTATTTGTCGTTTATTGTTTAGTACCTACTTATTAACTTTTTTCATATATATCATCACGGCCACTATGGCCAAGCTATAGATGCGGGAAAATATTGAGATTAATATTTAAATAAAAAGTATTGTTGTTATATTGGTGCCAAGATCCCTTGAGCCATTCATGGTACCAAAGCCAATAAGGTCATTTTGTACCCTTTTCACTAAATTATTGATTATCGAGATGGCTGATTATTCTTTACGATATATTTTCTTAAGATTCTACCCTTTTTTTTTTTTTTTTTTTTTTTTTTTTTTTTTTTTTTAACAAAAGAGTAATGTACTCACGTTTATCTCGTCGCCAAATGTGCCGTTGGCACTAATATTATACGGCAATAGTCAAGCGCCCCTCGACCTGCGCATGAAGTACACCAAGGCCTCATAGTTGGTGTTCCTCCGTATTCCTGGACTAACATTTATATGGATAGAAGTTGGTACAGAACAACTTGATATTAACTATGAGTGGCGACTGCTCGCACTCGGACACCCGACCGCACGCCGAGACGGATATCAATGCAATGTGGCACAGCTAGTGATGTGCCGTTACCAAATTTCCGTTCCCGGGAATATTTCCGGAAACGGGAACGGGGAACATTCCCTTGTTTCTGGGAACGTTCCTTACAAAGCTGGAATTGACTTTACAGGATTACTAGCTTTTGCCCGCGACTTCGCCCGCGTGAGTTTTGCTTAGATAAATAGTATCCACCATTTTACCATTAATTACCATTGTTTTGCCATTGTTAAGTTGCTCCCACACTGCTTTGTAACATTTCAAGATTCGGTTTGCGCATTACATTACAATATGCCCACACTGACGAACATTCACCGATTCGATTTTGATTATGCCATTTTCAAAATGTCACTTTCGCAAAGAATTACTTGTGCAAAAGGTCCACATTCGCAAAATTTAACTTTTGCAAAAGGACACCTTCGCAAAAAGTCACCTGCGAAAAGGTCCATTTTCGAAAATGTCACTTTCGCAAAAGGTCACATTCGCATCCACAGTGATCGTTTTCGGAAGTGACCTTTTGCGTAAGTTTCCTTATACGAAAGTGACATTTTGGCCACTTCGGATTCGGTGAAACGCAGAGCCAAATCTCATCGTCTAAAAGTTGCCTGTCTGTCTATCGGTTTTCGACCGATTGTACTTCGGGAAGTGTGCTCATGAGCTGCATGAGCTCATACCGCCTAACCCTATGTCCAGATGCAGGGCGGCTATTATCCTTTCTTGGTTAATATTCCCCCCGCAAGCACCAAGCATTTCTCGTGCGCGTAGTAAAGAAATGGAACTCTCTACCTGCGTTTTCCCGAGCACATACAACCTGACCAGAGAGAATAAGCTACTTCTGGGTGAGCTCGCTAAACTGTAGAGAGAACAAACCTTTCTTCTTTAATACAATAAAAAAAAGTTAGTTGTTAATAAAACCTGGGTCCCAGCTGATAAGCACAGAAAACGAGGAAGGCCTAAAACAAGATGGTCAGATGAACTTAAAGCATTCGACAGAAAGTGGATAGAAAAGGCCAGAGACAGTGACATATGGAAAGAGAGTGGGGAAGCTTTTGCCCAGCATGATGGACAGGACATGTTATAGCTACAAAAAAAAAGTTAATAAAAAAAATGCAATCATTCGGGCAAGATTGTGATTTTTTTGAATTTTTTTGTCTGTCTGTCTGTCTGTATGTATATACGCGTTTCACGCAAAAACTACTGGACGGATTCGAATGAAACTTTTTTTGTTGTATAGCTAGTAAGCCTGGGTAACATATAGGCTATAATTGATTTTGAAAACTGGAACACCTGATGAAGAACCTTAACAGAACAGCTAAGCTATAAGAAATATGGAAATGGCGCCTTAGCAAAAGTCGTTCAACCTGATGAGTATTTTCTGATGACGTATAAAAATTGAAGATTATGGAACATCTGATGAAGAACTCCAAGAGACCGGCTACTCTATAAAATAAATGGAAATGGGGCCTTAGCAAAAGTCGTTCAACCTAATGAGCATTTTCTACTGACGTATAAATAGACAGGACACGGGATAGGACAAAGAAGGACTCGGGGTGGGAGTGGTGGTACACGGTAAATTGTAGATAACGAGCAGACGAAGATCGTTTATTGAATGAAATATCACTTTTGATTCATTTTAACACCGCGACTGTACTACGAGTACCTAATATATTCCCGCGAGACATGGGATAACCAAATGGCTGAAAGTTTGAGTACTGGAGTTTATGTTTCTACAGTTTGGAACACAAAAAAGATATTTTATCTAAGCGAAACTCACGCGGGCGAAGCTGCGGGCAACAGCTAGTAAAAAATAAATATACACTTATTTATTGTATTTATAAAATAGGCCCAAGCGCAAAATGTCTCTTTTGCAAAATGTTCTCTAGTCCTAAAATAACTCTTTCGCAGGATGTCTCTTTCACAGAATGCATCTTTCTCAGAATCGCTAACACACCTAATAGCAATAAGCAAGGGATGGAAGTTAGTATAAAACTTTGTCATTTTGAAAGTAAAAGTGAAAATGAAATTTTAGATTTATGTTTCTGATGCAAAAGGTCATTTCCACATAAGATCACACGTTTACAATAGTTACTTTATGAGAAAGTGACTTTTTACGACATAAACATAAGCAGTGACCTTTTGCGAGAGTGATCTTTTTCAAAAGTGACCATTTGCGAAAGTGAAGTTTTGCAAATGTGACCTTTTGCGAAAGTGACATTTTGTCAAAGTGGACCTTTTGCGCAAGTAACCTTGTGTGAAAATGACATTTTGCGAATCTGGACCTTTCGAAATCAAAACCTCCAAAAATGGCAAAATCAAAATCGAATCGGAGAATGTTCGTCAGTGTCACAGGCATATTGTAATGTTGATGATAAATATTGTAACGCACAATCGAATCTTCAAATGTTACGTTACAGGTTAATATTCGCAGTGTGGGACCAACTTAACAATCTATTATTTATCTAAGTGAAACTCACGCGGACAAAGTCGCGGGTAAAAGCTAGTAATCCTATTAAGTCAATTCCAACTTTTTAGGGAACGTTCACAGAAACAAGGGAATGATTCGCAGTGTGGGACCAACAAAACAATCTACTATTTATCTAAGTGAAACTCACGCAGGCGAAGTCGCGGGTAAAAGCTAGTAATCCTATAAAGTAAATTCCAACTTTTTAGGGAACGTTCCCAGAAACAAGGGAATGTTCCCCATAAGTCGGGAATATTCCCCGGAAATTTGGAAATATTCCCGGAAACGTTCCCAAAAAGTAAGGAATATTGAAGATTTTTGAAAAAAATGTTGTAATTATTATCTGAGGATATGTATTTAGATTATTTTATTATATTAGAAGTGATAAAAACCGCAATTATAAATTTTAAATGCAATATTCCCCAATATTTCCATTTTTGGGGAACGTTCCCGGGAACGTTTCCTTCGTTTCCGGGAATATTCCTTCGTTCCCGGGAACGGCACATCACTAGGCACAGCTCAATGCGGGTAGCGGGGAACATGACGCTCCGCTGTACGCCACACTACTTAAATTTAGTCCTAAGTTTATCCGTGCAAAGGCAAGAGGAGGAAAAAATTGCCATATTTTTACGCCTCAACCGGTCGTCGCCTCAATAAAAACTTAGACATTACAAAACATTTTACTGACGTTAATAATTTCGGTTCCCAAGACGAATATTATTTACCACCCCGGATCCCAGTCACGTATTCTTTACGTGGACTACGTTTGGTCATTAAATAATGAGAGAATAGAAGGATAAACTCATAGTCAGTTTACTTGTTGATGATACGGTGTGGTCGAATTACAAAAATATATTCATACAAATTTACATAACTTCTTTATCGGACGTGTCTAACAGTTATCAGTGTAAGCAAACTGAACATTGTGGTACGACGCATCATGCCAATTTCCGTCACAAAAAAAAAAGTTAGTAAAATCGACTCGAATGGATTTTACTGCCAAGCCGCGCCAGCAGATGTTTTACATCAAAAACTTTGATGTACTTTACAAATTATTTACTTCTGGATTCTTCCCCATTCCGTTCTAACTTTATTTTTCGATTCTCTCAAATTGAGGCCTATAGCACCTACAGGAAGTAATAGCATTGTTTGCGCGTCTCATTTTTCACGTTTCATATTTATTTTTACTAAACTCGAGTGTAAATTCAGCATCAAAGCTGTGAACAGAGTGTTGGATATCTGTGGTTGCTACGATACAAGTAACCAAGTAAACAAACAGCCATTCTTGTAATTTATATTGTAGCTAGTCTACCGACAAAAGAATCTTATTAAACTACTCAACACCACTGCGACCTCGTATTATTCTACACAGAGTTAGAAAGATTATTGGGTTTTACAAGTTGTACCTACATATTTTTTTTTCCTAGTTTTTAGTTTATTTTTTAATTGAGGAGGTTACTTTTGGACTATTGAATTATGGACTTAGTTATTGTAATAAAAGCCGTAGGCAAAATGATTAAAAAAAAGAATTAGGGGTATTTTTTTACTTACTGCAATACTCCTAAGGTAACGCAACCTTAGAAGTATTGCAGCAATTGAAGTTTTGGTTAAAGTTAGTGTCAAAGTTAACAGTAACGTTTATTTTTGTCATACTATTTGTCATATTTTAACTTTTACCATAATTTAGTCATATTTTGCGGTACGGTTAGCAGCACGATGGTTATCTGTGGATTAAAAAGTTACTGTTACCTAACCTAGATAATATTTTTTTTTTCAATTCTATTCTTCGCTATAGAGTGCAAATGAACAAAATGTGATGATTGCTACTATTGCTAGGAGCTTTCTGCGAAACTACTGTTTTCATTAGGTATCCTAATCCTAACTAATATTATAAATGCGAAAGTGGGTTTGTTTATTTATTTGTTTGTTTGTTACCTCTTCACGCTTTATCTACTCAATCAATCTTCCTGAAATTTCATATGCACATAGTTAGTAGTACTGAGAAGGACGTACTTTTACGGGAAAAAGAAATGTTCCCGTGGGAAATTTACGCGGGCGAAGCCACGGGCGCCAGCTAGTACTTTATAAACCTTGTTTTATAAGCCTTTTTGTGCTCAACTGTTGGGCAAAGCCCTTTCTTCAACCTTCCTTGAAGTTATGATAAAAATTTTGTGTATAATTTCTACTTTCCAACAAAATATAGATTAACGTATAGATTTAGAATACCTATAGGCACTTGCGCCAGTATAATTTAAATCTATGTATACTTAAACGAAAATATATAAAAAAGGTCCACAGGAGCGAAGAATATTTCACTTTTCCGTAATACCTGTTAATGGTTATTGAATAAAAAGAAATAAGGAAGAGAGGTCGTTTTCATATTTCGTATTCATAGCAGATATTTTAATGGGGTAAATTCAGATGAACTTGGAAGTCGCTACGTGACTCTTTGAATTACTAAGTAAATTCTCGTTATCACGGTTAAAAAAATACAAAAGATTATCAAGATTTGATATTCTTTATTAAATCTGTCTGACTAATTGGTACTTCAACGCAGAGACGAAAGCGCTGAACGAAGAAACTTGAAATTTTACGTAGAGGTTTGTTTTAAAACAAAATTCACGCAAGCGTAGCCGCGGGAAAAAGCTAGTTTTATGAACTCACTAAAAATAGTATATATCCACAATTTTTAGTCAAACTAGTTAGTTCAGCCGTTTCTGTTTGTACTTACCTACCTACACTGCAGTCTGTTAGTCACGCAATCGTGCCAAATACGTTGCTTCATTAAAGGCACGCCTCGGATTAAGTCGTGACTACTCGGATACGAATGATGCAGTCACATTTCAAAGGAAGGGTATGATTAAAACATGAGTAAGGAACACATCGAAATAAAACACATTCAAAGATAATACAGATGCATCAGAACGTTAGACTAGGCGTTTCATGATTGCATTGTTATTTTGAAATCCAAATAGCCTTTCCGACGGTCATACGCTCTACGAAATTATGCAGTTTCGCTACAAACTGGCCAATTTAGAGACTCTGTAGCGCTCCAGTTTCTGAGCTCTCTTGTTCTAATCAAGTAGTCGCCTCGTGGTAGAAATTAGACGGGAATTAATTAAAAAAATACATATTCTCCGGTATGTCTGTTTCCACTATGTTTCTATTTCTGGGATTTAATTTGTGCAACTGTATGCCTGTATGTATAGTTTGTATAGTGTTTATTTTTGTGACAGTTAATTAATATTACTCTATATATTAATTAACTGTCACAAAAGTAGATATACTGATATTTAGATTTCCAAATTTGGTCCACCATTTGTCCATTGAAAACGAAAATGAAAGGTTTAAAGAGATTAAAATGAAACTTGATCATGAAGTAACAAAGAAAATGTTGATCCATTTGATGGAGGAAAATCCATTGTCACAGATGCCACTTCGAAGGATTTTCCGATTATTATGGTCAAGCAGATGCACAGAAATCTACATATTACGACTTCTATGAGCATATAAAAGAAGACTGGTCAAAGCAATATCAGACATACTGACTTTATTTAGTTACTTCGGGCATATTTATAATCTGTGCTTCGGGTAACTTTATTTCTTTGTCAACTTTCTCGTGAAAAGACTAGAAAATAAATAGAAGTAGATAAAAATTAAAAGCCCCACCTTGATCATGGCCTTCAGCATCGGGTACCGGGTGAACACGTTCCGTTGAGCCTTGGACTCGCTGTACCGGCCCATCAGGGTGACCAGCGCCTTCTTCGCAGTGTCGACTTCTTTGTCGACTTTCTCGTGTATAGACTAGAAAATAAATAGAAGTAGATAAAAATTAAAAGCCCTACCTTGATCATGGCCTTGAGCATCGGATACCGGGTGAACACGTTCCGTTGAGCCTTGGATTCGCTGTAGCGGCCCATCAGGGTGACCAGCGCCTTCTTCGCAGTGTCGTAGTTCTCGTCGAGACGCACGCGCACCGCTCGCAGCCGCTCGTTGGTCTCGATCACCTCTTCCTTTGTCTGGCCGCCTGGTACAAAATATACGATTTATGTTTCTTTGAGTGATTTTTTTTCTTATTAACCAATCAATCGAAGTTTATTTGCATGAATACAAGAAGAAACATTTGCTTAAACCGTATGGTATGCGACGATGACTTCATTCATAGGATTTGCACAGCGGAAAGCATAATGTGTGTGTTGGTTCACGACAAAATTGACATTTAATCATTAGTTTTCTGATACTGTTTCTTTGAGATAAATTTATTTCTTTATTTACAAGAAGAAACCTTTGCTTATGCCATATGGTATGAAATGATGATTTCATTATAAAAGAAAGCATATGTGTGTTGGCTTCGAAATAGAAGTATTGAGACATTTGCTTAAAAAATTGTTTACCTAGTAGGTACGTACATAACGATAAAACACTCCTCCTATATAATTTAACCACAAACAATTAAATTGGAACGAAAGCCCAAAACAAAATTAACATAAAACGAATCGTTGAATAATCAACGATTTAATGAAAACTTCGGAAAATGTGATTAAAGCCATCTCAAACAAATTGCACGCGATCATATAATATATTGGAAACATCGGTGAAGGTTTTATTGTTATTAATTTTATTTATGTTTGTTTGCTTCCTTATTTAGGTATATTGTGTGTAGCAAACAATTCTTATTTAAAATAAATAATAAATAATTTATCTAAAACAACAGTTAATTAATATTATCTAATAATTAAATAAAAACTTCTGAAAGTTTAATTTGTTGTCCAAACCCACATTATGCAGCTTTATAATCTATTTACTCCAAAAATATGCGTTGATCTAGACACAAAACTAGTGGCAAAAACAATATGTATGTAGATTGAAAGTAAGAAGAGAATTTCGGAATGTTTTCCTTAGAAATGAACGTGAACAAACAGCAATAATTTCGCTTGAGATTTTCTCCAAACCAGTGTTTATTAACTCAAAGGCCGAGGTTACACTGCCGACGAGCGATTTATTTAGTCATTATTTTTGTTTATAAAAATTACTAAATATATATAGGCTGCGCTCCGGGGATTCGCTTCTGGAAATTTCAGGATATTTTTTACACGACTGACCAAAAAAGAGTGTTATGTTTTCAGGGTTATGTATGTATGTAAGTTCCTTTGTTACACCATAAGTCCTGAACGGCTTAAGAGATTGTGATGTGTATTTTTAAGATTCCTAGCGTTCCTCCGAGTGACTAGGCTATGTGAGTTGTCAGTCGTGTTTTTTATTTTTTTAATAATTAGCTTGAAGAATTTAATTTATTCCCATTCAATACCACGAACGAATACCACTAGTATTACTTTGAAATTTTAATTATTTTCTATTCCGAACCAATACCACTCTTTCACTAATTGAATTTTATGTCCGAACGAATACCAAAACTTGAATTTGGTACAGTCCGCTCAGTCATCAAGTTAGTTTAATTTGATCTAACAATTTTTTTTTTGCAAATAAAAATGTTGTAATTGCATACAAAGCATTTTTACTGACTGTACCTTTAAACTTGTTTTAATATTGGTTTAAATAGTGGTATCCGTTCGAGATAGAAAATAATTAAAAATTCAAAGTAATACCAGTGGTATTCGATCATAGTATGGTATTGGATTGGAATTTTCAAGAATTTTCATAACATCTTCCAACAACAGCCAGGAGTCATAACATCTTCTAACAACGGCCAGGAGTCTATTTCAAGTCTGTGCAAATCGCCAAACGATTTTCACATTATGCAAGTTTAATAGTGCTGCTATGCGATACCTAAATCAAATTTAGTTTATAAAGTGAACTATGTATGAAAAGAAATGACTCAGAAATCGTATCGCTATCCAGTGAGTTCTCTTCCTAAGACTTCAACCTTGACCGGTCGAGGGTAGAGGGTGTACCCGGGCTGGCGGCGATCACGTCTGTTCTCGGCCTGTCTACACAAATCAATGATTGGCGCTTTTAGCATTCCCCACGGATTCCACCAATCTGCTTCGAAAATTTTCTCGAAATGTCGTTTGGTCAGTGATTTCTGAGCAACTGTAACTTTGCACGTCACGTAGTAACTTTTATAGTATGAATTACGTTATAAAGATACTAAAACTTATTGATTGAGGTGTTACTAACGTAATGAAACGTTTATGGCATCTATGTATAATTTAAATTAATTGAAAATTATGTCATCGATTCTGCAGTTCTGGTTATCCTCTTGACTAGGCGGTATCGTATTAAAAAAATAATAAGAAAAGTGTGCAACAATTCATTATTTCACACTACATAGAGATGGCATCCTGTGTTTGAAATGTGAAAACCAGGATCATTGTGCCAATAGGCGGCTACAAATCCATCAATTTTATTTATTGAATGGACGCAAGGATAACTCATTCAGTCAACCTGAAGTAACCCCAAGATCCTCATACAAACAAACACAATTGGAGACGATAGCAATTTAAGATTGGTAAAGTTCATGAATCTTCGAATAAGTATCTAGTCTTACATCCAGCTCTTGTTTATCTTTATTAACTTCTCGGAATAAGTAAATGTTGTGTTGTTACCACGTGAGCCCGGTACAAATAAATACTTTGGCCATATTAGTATGCCACCTAGTTCCCGCCTACCTTGATGTAGACCCTTATAATGACGTTAAGTACAACGTTTATTAATATTTTAGTTCAATAAAAAAAAGGAATATTTTTACGTGGTCACATATAATATAAAAAAACAACAAATTCTTATAAGTAGGTATAAAAATTTCATAAAAACTTTTCATGAATTTTTTTTGCATCATCACAATCGTTACACAAAATAATATATTTTAATTAAGTAGGCTTTTAAAAGTTAGGTTATATAATTGAAAATAATTAAAATTGAAAGTGATAATTTTTTTCTTTAAAATATACAGCGTTGATCGTTCATTGTTTACACAGAATTAAATGCATTTTCTATAGATCAAATGATATCAAAATCTTCATATAATCTCAGTCATTTTATGTAGGAATACTAACAATGTGTTTAGTTCGGAAAACTTTATAACAAAGGAATGAAGACAAAGGTACGTAGTTCAAAGTAACTTTTAACAATGTATCCCTAACTTGCAAGTCATTATTATGATTGACACAAGTGAACGGTACAAAATAAAAGAAATACTTACTAGAAGTGCCTTCATCTTTGACGTCTTGAACGATTCGGCGGACGCTCTGGGTGAATTTCCCCACTAAATTTGTGCTCGCTGGAACAAACAGAAATTATTTTTATATTACATGTATATTATTGGCATGTAGAGATAAAGGAAAATCATCAACTTTGATTCTACCAATGAGCCCACAATCCAACTTAAAGTGGTCTTTAAGTTTTTCGACTCTTGACTCTGCCTACCCTGTAAGAGATAAAGACTTAACGCACTTAACTTTTAAAGAAAATTCGCAAATCTTCTTAAGTTAAGTGCTTGTATGACAACAATACATGTAGATATCAAAACTGAAGCTGAAGTACCTTTACATAAACTTGGCACGAACATGTCGATAACAGAGCTGGAAGAATAAACATCTAAAAGGCTAGAAAGCACAAAATCCCTGGGGCTTAATGAAAGCAAAAAATGTTTTTCCGCGCCACCTGATATTGGGAGCCGCGGTCTGCGCTCTCTAGTGTAAACTAAGTTGTGTAGCAGCAAATTTCCAACACATTTGTGCATGGATTTGTTACATGAACCAACTGAATGTACAGTGTGCACGTATAAAACACAATATACCCAGGCTCTATTATAGGCACACGTTTACAAAAATCATTGAATCTAATTAGAGGTTTATTTAACTCAAGAAGATTCATCCAACTTTATCGTTTGGATTCAAAGTCACAAATTTTTGCTTAAATACTAATAGATATCTTAAAAACTGATACAAACCATGCAATGCAATAAAAAACATAACGCTCTTGTATAAAATACTAGTTAGCCTATTTGAGTGATAATTGTATCATTCCAGAATATTAATCCTGGCAAACTTTCTAGTCTTTTATGAATCAAATCAAATAAAAATTAAATAAATAATTTTGAACACATATTTGTATTTTACCGTCAAAGCAAATACTTCGATATAATAATTTGTAGCGGAAATTAACGTCAACGAATCCATTTAATAATTTATACGAAACATAATGATTATGGCCATAATTTTACGAAACATCGTTCATGACCTAATTGTCGGTACCTAGTGATTAACTCAAAGGGAAATTAATTTTGGTAATCCAGCCAACTAAATTATAAATACTACCCTCATATACTGAAGTAATTTTGGGAAATCGCGATTATGTTAATATGCCGCGCCTAGTTCCCGCCTACCTTGATATAGACCCTTATGGTCAAGAGCAAACCCATATTTAATAAAAAAAAATAAATGTAATTTGGCATAAATTGCCCCTAGCTATCCTGAGAAATTTTGGACATATATTTTTGCATATTAAAGGATTTTAAGGCCACTTTACGAAAACACAAAAAATGTAATGACGTAGAACATATATTTTTGCATATTAAAGGATTTTAAGGCCACTTTACGAAAACACAAAAAATGTAATGACGTAGAACATATATTTTTGCATATTAAAGGATTTTAAGGTCACTTTACGAAAACACAAAAAATGTGATGACGTAGAATTACCTTACGTTTGATTTCGTTGGGGTTCCGGCTTTTTATCCATCTAAGTCGACATTGATTATGTGCTCATCATACAAACTACGTTCAACGTCTATTTCTCACTGGGGCGACTTGGAATTGAAAAACTTTGACAGTAGATGTGACTCGGCTGACATTGCTCGTCCCGAAGACGGGAGTGATTCATGGATATAATTAATGGGGCTCAGTTTTAGTGAGGCTATTAAGAAGGCTGGATTTATAGACTCGCTGACTGATTGCTTTGTTGCAGGAGGCCCTTTTTTAAATTCCTTTATTCTTCTATCAACTTTCTACCAATTTTTTACTTTGATCGATTTTATGGAAAAAATATGAAACACCAACAAATAGGGGAATTCTTGAATAAGTACCTATAAATATATACTCTACTTACATACATATTATCCCGTCTTTTTCCCGTACTCTACTTACTCTACAAGTATACTTAAATCCTAACCTAGTGATCGAGGCGTGGCTAATTAACAAATAGGAAATATTCTGAAGCTTACGCAGTCTCAGGAATCCCGCTGCGGGTAAGTAAGGCTTGGGGGTAAGTACAACTGGGCCAACACTCGACGTGCTACCATGAACTCGGATCTCGTTATCAATACATATAATAAAACAGTAAAAATATTTTGTCTGTACATTTAGGTTTTTTGACTGAAATTGATAGAGGGACACTTAAAAAGAATAATAGAAAGCAAAAAAAAAAATTTGGAATTTCTTGTCTGTCTGTCTGTCTGTATGTATGATCACGCTAATCTCCGAAAGTACTGAACCGATTTGAATGAAACTTTTTTTGTTGTGTAGCTATTAAGC
This sequence comes from Ephestia elutella, assembly GCA_018467065.1. Lineage (NCBI taxonomy): Eukaryota > Metazoa > Arthropoda > Insecta > Lepidoptera > Pyralidae > Ephestia > Ephestia elutella. The sequence goes on from CM031572.1 coordinate 9,188,762, forward strand.
CTAGGGAACATTTAGGCTATAATTGATTTTGAAAACTGGAACACCTGATGAAGAACCAAAACAGAACAGTTAAACTATAAGAAATATGGAAATGGTGCCTTAACAAAAGTCGTTCAACCTGATGAGCATTTTCTGCTAACGTAGAAAAATTGAAGATCTGGAACATCTGATGAAGAGTTCTTCATCAGTTCTTGCAGTTGCAAGAGACCAGCTACACTATAATATATATGGAAATGGCGCCTTAGTATAAGTCGTTAAACCTGATGAGCATTTTCTGCTGACGTATAAAAATTGAAGATCTGGATCATCTGATGAATAAATCCAAGAGACCAGCTACACTATAACATATTATATGGAAATGGCGCCTTAGCAAAACTTGATTAATCTGATGAACATTTTCTGTAGACGTAGGTATAAAAATCGAAAATCCGAAACATCTGAAACAGTTTGGAACACAAAAAGGTTTTTCATCTAAGCGAAATTCACACGGGCAAAGCCGCGGGCGACAGCTAGTAAGATAATAAATAATAATTAATAAACATATAACTAAACTTGAATATTTTAATGTACACGTACGTGAACTATAAAGTAACTGTGCCCTGGGTTTCGCTCATAAGGGTTCATACGAGTAATTTCATAAAAATCATTTGTGTAGTTATCTATCGCCAACAAATTTCGTGACATCCAATTTTTATTTCTTCTAAGCGCATTTTCTATTATCTAGTTTAGCGCATTATCTAGATAGATATTAACATACAGTCAGATATTCTAATACATGTAGGCGGAACTTCGACAAATTAAGAGCGACTGTGAGTTTGCGATAGCAGTAAGCCGCAAACGGACTAAAGTAAGTACCTACTTAGCATACCTACTAACATTTGAGATGGTAGTTTCATAAAATAAAAATATAAGTCAGTAACTGGAGTCTGCGATGTACTGTTACATAGAGATAACATTTTTGGGTGTTGCGGTAGATGTATGGCTCTCATTCTTCATCCGCCGTGGGCATGCGAACTACGTGTTTATGTAGATTAGTCCTGTACAGAGATAGGTTTACGCCCGGGAATAAATGGGAAGAAAAGGTTTTTGCCCGGCGTAAATCCAACTAGTTAGGCCTGTGGTGTGGCCCTAGAATAGCACCAACCCATCTCTTCCCGTGGGTGTCGTAAGAGGCGACTAAAGGATTTAAAACACCGGAGGATGGGCAGCAGCATCTTTCCGCGTACTATGCCATCACACGGCGATCGCCAACCCGCCTGCCAAGCGTGGCGATTACGGCAAAACCCCCCATGGATAAAATCCTTGGGGGAGGCCATTGTCCAGCAGTGGACGTCTTTGGGCTGAGAGAGAGAGAAGCCCCAACTAAAGATGGCCTTACGCCCGGGAATAAACGGGCAGAAGCCGTTTCTTCTCTTCGGCGTAAGTAAGCCTATCTCTGGTACTGCAGGCTCTGGCTCATTCATACATGAAACACATACATCAATACATGAAACACATACAATAAACAGGTTTTTAGCCGTCAAAGGTTTATTCATGACAAAAATATATTTTGTAAAATAAATTTTGCCATTATTTATGGTGATGGAATGAAACTTGTTTGCAGTGGACGCAAAAATATGAAAAACTAGATCAGCTATGCGAGCTATAAGTTTAGGTCCCGGTGGACGTTCGGTTTTAGAGTTTATTACTTTCCATTCCATCTTTTTTTTCCATTCCATCTTTTTTAAACTTTTCTTGAGAGATATGCAAGTGCTAGTTCGCAGACAAAACATTTAAATCATAACGTGCCTAATAATACTTCAATTCAACTATAATTTTTGTAAAGTATTTCAGAATTGAGAATCCTGAAGCATGTACGTGACCAGAATGCGAAAAAAGCCACGCGCAGAATTAAAAATTACAAATGTAGTAGCCACCCTTTTGCTTATTAAGCTTTGTTGCGAATTCCGCTACCCTCATTAATAAGGCTTTATTATAAACGCGTTGGTATTTGCCGGTCCTCGTGTTTAGCCCATAAAGACACTGTTATTAAAAATAAATAGTGTTTGTAATATATTGGGTAAAACTAAACGCAGGCGTTTCCTGTTATCGCCGCCAGGCGTTTTGGGGTTCTCACATTGCTCGCGTGTAAGATGGCGTCGCGTGTGGTCCGCCATTGCATTGTCCAGGGCGATATCGGTTTGATTTTAATACGCGGAGCGGTCTCGCGTCTTTTGCTTGTTGTTTAGTTTGAGTGATAATTGTGAATTTCCTGTTTGTTAAATAACTATTGAATTTGTGTTTGTGAAAAACTCTGTTATTGTGACTTTTTCTTGTGAGAGGTGAAACGTGGCTGGCTGTTCACATCTGGCTGTTCCCGAGTGAAACTACGGGAAGAAATCTATTTAGTTGTTATGGGGAATTGAGATCTCAAGGGTTAGGTAGGGTGATTAGGAATTCCCCCTTCCCGAAGACACTCAAGTTTGGATCCGAAGAGAAAGAAGATTTAATTTGGTAAGTGTTCAATTGTAGTTAATTTATAGGTTAGGTTATCATATAGGGCCCTGTAGCTCCCTTCATAAGCTACGGTGGTAGCAGACTGCGTTAAGTTAGTTAGGTTTTAGTCGGGCAAACGTGGTGCCGCGTGGAGATTTTTCCCGGTACTTATTTTTACCGGTGGTTTTCCCGGTGAAGTTCCGGTACAGAATTCTTCCCGCCGCTTCGTTTGTCCGGATTCTCTCTGCCACATTTTCTGGCAGCAGAGCGTAGTTGCTCTGCACATTTTCTGGTAGCAGAGCGTAGTTTATCTACCCTCTATTTGTTCGTTTGTAAAAAATAATTAATTGTTTGTAAAAATTATTAGATTTTTCTTAGTTTGTTTGTATAAGAATATTTGTAACCTTTTTTGTATTTGTTTGCGGTTTGTACCGTGCGTTCCGGGTTTGTGCCATTCTCATACCTACCGCGGTTCTTCGTGTAGTTGCTTGATTTTGTTGTTTTTTATTTACCTTTTGTTATTTTTTGTTTGTGACTTGACGCGATGGCGAAGGCCTCCAATGCTAGGGCGACACTCGCCAACGAATTGAGATGGTTTGTGACGGCCGGAGGACTCCTGTCCCGGAAGGACAGGGAGGGCGCCATACTGCTAAGAGCGGATCACCTCCACTCACGATTGATTAGCGCGGAAGCGGCCATGGCGGCGCTTACCGAAGCCGATCTTACCCCGGAGGCCTACGCAGGTCACATGGCGGACATGGACCAGATCCTGAGTCTGCACGATGATATCGCGGAGGCGGTGACCGCAATAAGGGCGAGACAGGCTGGCGGACCAGCCCTCGCACACCTGTTAGACAGGAAGGACCAGCGGTTACTGGTCGGCTCCCCACCCTTCAGCTGTCCCACTTTGGGGGTAGGATGGAGGAGTGGGTAGCATATAAAAATATGTTTGAGTCCCTGGTCGTAGCACGACAGGATTTGTCGAAGGCCCAGAAGATGGCCTACCTCCTCTCCACTCTTGAGGATGAAGCGCGGTCGCTCATCCAGCACCTCCGGGTGGAGGACGACCAGTACGATACGGCTTGGGAGTTATTGAACTCCCGCTACCAAAACTTACGTTTGTTAGCGGATGCGCACGCCGCACAGTTGATGGCCCTGCCCAAGGTGGCCAACAGGGCACAGTTGCGCCTGCAGTTGCTCACGCCCGTTACAGTGGCCTGTAACGCGCTCCGCACACTGGGGCTGCCGGTGGACCAATGGTCCTTTTTGCTGGTGCACATTGTATTGGGCAAATTACCCAATGACATCCGCTCGCGATTTGAGCGCGAGAATGCGGAACGGGATAGCACCACCCTACCAACATTCACTGACTTGGTGAAGTTGTTGGAGTTTGAGGCACGGGCTGCTGAGAATACCATGACGGACTCAGCGCCATCCAGAGCGCCTGAACGTAGGCCCCAACAGGGACGGCAACCGCCACCGCGTGGAGCTGGTGTGCGGGTTGCACACACGGCAGCAGTCGCGGGGGACGCGGACTGCCTGCAATGTGGCCGGATGGGCCACAGCCTGCTGCAATGCAGGGACTGGCAGAGACTGCCAGTACAAGATCGGCGCCGCATGGCAAGGCGGCATGAACTTTGCTTTTACTGTTTGGGCAGTCACTATGCACGTGACTGTCCCAGAGCCATACCATGCAGTGCATGCCGTGGGCTGCACCACGTGATGCTCTGCATGAACCGGAACGGGGATGGCCCCCGGTTGTTGAGGCAGGGGTCCCCTATGGGCGGGGGCGCTCCTGCGCGAAGCCCTCCACCATCGGACGGAGGACGCGGCTTCGCTCGTCGCACCCCCCCTCGGGAGGGGGGTCGCGTACCTGCGCGGGTCTTGGCGGACCGGGACCACGCGCCCCAAGGTCGTGGCCAGTATGTGACTGGCCAGGCCCCGGATAGGGCCCCCATGGGCGGGGGCCCTAGATCGGACGTGAGAGTGGGGACACCCCCCTCCACGCGGGGTACCAATGCCCAACACATGCAGCCGCAGCGGTTGTCTCCGCCGCTGCACGAGTACCCACGGCTGGAGTACCACCCGCCGTACCATATGTATGGCCGGGCCGCGGGTTCTGCCCCCCCTCAGATGGGGATGTGCACTCGCCCGCCATATTATCCGGGTCAGTGGCGCGCCCCTGGTTTGGAGAGAGTGGGGAGCCCGTAACTAGCTTGCTCCCTTGCTGGGACAGAGCCGCGGACGGTTCTGCTCCCTACCGCGGTGGTCCGCGTATGGGGTCGTGGGGGAAGCCATTAACTTGAGAGCTCTGTTGGACTCAGGGGCTCAAAGCAGTTTGGTTACCACTCGAGTGGCACACCAGTTAGGTTTAGTCGTGGAAGACTCGCCTGTGCCACTTCTTGGAGTCGGTGGCATACAAGTGAAGTGTCTGACGGGCCAGACACTTGTCACCTTTTCTTCGCTGAAGTCCTCCACAATGAGGATCACGACTTCGGCTATGGTAATGGATACCATTGCGGGTTGGCACCCCTCGACAGACATACCCCCGGGTGTGTTGTCTTTGGTTTCGGGTCTGGATTTGGCCGACCCCTTTGTCTTTCATCCCGGCCCAGTGGACTTGCTCCTGGGCTCGGACGTATTGGGTTGGATTTTGTTGGGTACACAGAAGGCTCTGGGTTCGTCTTCACTGATGGCAGTGTCTACGATTTTTGGCTTTGCCCTGATGGGCCCTGTGTTTGATAATAGCACCGTGGAGGAGCCACCGGTCGTCGCATCTGCGTCCTTGGCCAAGACCATGCAAAGGTTTTGGGAGGTGGAGGAGCCACCTATGAGTTCCAGGATGGATCCGGAACACGCTGAGTGCGAAGCCCTTTTTCGATCGACCACGGAGAGGTTGCCCTCCGGTCGGTTTGTAACTAGGTTACCCTTTGTTGCCTCTCGTCCTAGCCTAGGGCAAAGTAGGGCGCTTGCGGAGAAACGACTGCTGTCCATGGAGCGACGCATGCAGCGTGACCACGTACTTCGCGATAAATATATTGAATTTATGCGCGAGTACGAGGATTTGGGTCACATGTCTCCGGCTCGAGTTGATTGGAGCTCAACTGAGCATTATTTTTTGCCCCACCACGCGGTGGTGAAGGCCTCAACGGGCAAGTTGCGGACTGTCTTCGATGGGTCCGCACCCACTTCGAACGGGGTTTCGTTGAATCTGTGTTTGCATTCGGGTCCCAAATTGCATAGGGACATAATTGACATCATCTTGAACTTTAGAAGACATCAAGTGGTTTTTGGCGCGGACATCCGGATGATGTTCCGCCAGACAGTCATACATCCTGAGGACAGGCGATTCCAGTTGATACTTTGGCGTGAGCGCCCTGAGGATCCTGTGACGGTGTATGAACTCAACACAAACACGTATGGTTTGAAATCTAGTCCCTATATCGCCATCAGATCATTGCTTGAATTGGCAGAGCGGGAACGGATCCGCTTTCCCCGTGGGGCGTCCGTGCTGTCACGTGACTTGTATGTTGATGACGTGTGCACCGGAGCCCAAAGTATTGAGGAGGCCCTCCTACTGCGGGATGAATTGATTGAAATATTGAAGACAGGTGGCTACGAGCTACGTAAGTGGTTGTCTAATGAGCCTAAAGTTCTAGAAGGGATCCCGGAGGATCACCAACAGAACCCTCACCTGTTTGAGGATGTGGATGATCCCAACAGGATAGCGGTGCTGGGCATGCAGTACCAGCCGCTAACCGATATTTTCACATTCCAAGTGGACTTGGAAATACCAAAAGTCTGGACTAAGAGAACGGTGTTGTCCGTAATAGCCCGCATGTTTGATCCAAGCGGTTGGATCAGTCCAGTGATATTCTCTGCGAAGTGTCTTCTTCAGAGACTTTGGACTTTGGGCGTCTCGTGGGACGAGCCGCTGTTTGGTCCTCCATTGGATGATTGGCTCGAGTTGTTTTCATCGATTAAGGAAGTCAATCGGATTGCCTTGCCTCGTCGAATATTGCCCCCGGGAAATATCGAGCCAGCCTGCATGGCTTTTGTGACGCGTCGGAGCGAGGCTACGCCGCGTCAGTCTATATGCGGACAGTTGACGCAGATGGCCGGGTCAATGTCTCGCTTTTGTTAGGGAAGAGCAAGGTCGCCCCCATCAGGACTAGGCTGACTATTCCCAAGCTTGAGTTGAGTGGAGCTCACCTTCTCTCTAAATTGTTGCATCACGTTGCCAGTGAACTGGCGGCCACGGTCGAAATACGGGACATCTTCGCCTGGTCGGATAGCCAGGTCGCGCTTGCATGGTTGCGCGCGGCCCCACATACCTTGGAGGTTTTTGTGGGAAATCGGGTTTCCCAAATCCAGAATATCGGAATTGATATAACATGGAGACATGTGCCGGGAGAGCTTAACCCAGCGGACTGTGCTTCCCGAGGTTGTACGGCACCAGAATTGGTGTCACACCCGCTCTGGTGGGGCCCAGAGTGGCTGATGGGATCAGAAACTTCTTGGCCTGTCTGTCAGACAGATGTTACTTCTTTGAGTTTGACTGGGCTCCGTGTACATGCTGTAGTCGCTGAGACGACGTCGGAGCCGGATTGGCTACTTGCTCGGTATAGCAGCTTGGATAAGCTTCTGGGTGTCACCAGTTGGATTAAGCGTTTCATACATAATTGTAGAAACCCACAGGCAAAGCGGTTGGAGCCGATTGCAGGTGCAGAAGAGCGCCGGAGCGCATTGTTGCATTGGGTCCGTGTCGTGCAGACCGGACGGTTTGAGTCAGAGCTTCGTATTTTGCGCGACGGACGCGCTAAGTTGAAGGGCGCGGTCGCTCGTTTGAACCCGTACATCGACTCGGATGGGCTTCTTCGGGTTGGAGGCAGGCTCCGGAAGGCGGATCTTCCATATGAGACTCGCCATCCTCTGTTGTTGCCCAAGGGCGGACCCTTGGTGCAGCTTTTGGTGTCTGATCGACACATTCGTAACGCCCATGCTGGGTGCAATGCTTTGTTGGCTATTTTGCAACGCGAATTTTGGATTTTGTCTGCCCGAAGAGCAATCCGTAGTGTCCTGTTTCGATGTATTGCATGTTATAGGTTGAAGGCATCCACGATGCAACCACAGATGGGTGATTTGCCCGCTGATCGAATCCGACCTTCGAGGCCGTTTGACGGCGTTGGAACCGATTTTGCCGGTCCCTTTTCGATCAAGGCTTCTCCCTTTCGTAATGCCCGTATTGTAAAGGGCTATTTGTGTGTATTTGTTTGTTTGGCCACCAAGGCTGTCCATTTGGAGGTGGTATCGGCTCTGACTACGGAGGCCTTCGTCGCCGCGTTGGATCGCTTTGTTTCGCGTCGAGGTCTACCTTCCCTTATTAGGTCTGACAATGGCACAAACTATAAGGGAACTGTAAATTATCTTAAGGATGTTTCTGTGTTTATTGATAAAAATTGTACTAGTTTAAGTCAAATTGCTGCCCAAAGGGGAATAACCTGGAAGTTTAGTCCCCAAGTTGCCCCCATTGGGGAGGGATTTTTGAAGCGGCTGTGAAATCCGCAAAGACCCACCTCCGCCGCATTATCGGAGAAACGGCTCTAACTTTTGAAGAGCTGGCCACAGTGTTTTGTAAAGTTGAGGCGGTCCTCAACTCTCGTCCTCTCTGTCCGCTATCTCCAGATCCAAATGACTTGGAAGCTCTCACCCCTGGTCATTTTTTGGTGGGAGGAGCCTTTGAATGCCCTGCCCGAATACCCGTGGAAGGACGAACGCGTATATCGGTTGTCGCGTTTTCAAATGTTGCAGCAAATGAGCCAGGACTTTTGGCGTCGCTGGTCGCTTGAATATTTGCATTTGCTGCAGCAAAGAGTGAAGTGGACAGACAGGACTGAGCCTCCCAGGGAGGGTGATTTAGTATTGTTAAAAGAGGCAAATTTGCCCTCATTGCTTTGGCGACGAGCTCGCATATTACGTTTGATTCTTGGCGGAGATGGCACTCCGCGTGTGGCTGAGGTGTTGGTCGACGGTTCGATTTTAAGGAGAGGTGTGACCTCTCTCGCCCGCCTTCCCGTAGAGTAAGCTAGCGGTCTGCTTCTCAGACCGGGACGGGGGGATGTTTGTAATATATTGGGTAAAACTAAACGCAGGCGTTTCCTGTTATCGCCGCCAGGCGTTTTGGGGTTCTCACATTGCTCGCGTGTAAGATGGCGTCGCGTGTGGTCCGCCATTGCATTGTCCAGGGCGATATCGGTTTGATTTTAATACGCGGAGCGGTCTCGCGTCTTTTGCTTGTTGTTTAGTTTGAGTGATAATTGTGAATTTCCTGTTTGTTAAATAACTATTGAATTTGTGTTTGTGAAAAACTCTGTTATTGTGACTTTTTCTTGTGAGAGGTGAAACGTGGCTGGCTGTTCACATCTGGCTGTTCCCGAGTGAAACTACGGGAAGAAATCTATTTAGTTGTTATGGGGAATTGAGATCTCAAGGGTTAGGTAGGGTGATTAGGAATTCCCCCTTCCCGAAGACACTCAAGTTTGGATCCGAAGAGAAAGAAGATTTAATTTGGTAAGTGTTCAATTGTAGTTAATTTATAGGTTAGGTTATCATATAGGGCCCTGTAGCTCCCTTCATAAGCTACGGTGGTAGCAGACTGCGTTAAGTTAGTTAGGTTTTAGTCGGGCAAACGTGGTGCCGCGTGGAGATTTTTTCCCGGTACTTATTTTTACCGGTGGTTTTTTCCCGGTGAAGTTCCGGTACAGAATTCTTCCCGCCGCTTCGTTTGTCCGGATTCTCCCTGCCACATTTTCTGGCAGCAGAGCGTAGTTGCTCTGCACAAATAGTTTATAACCATATTTTTGAAACGTTCACCAGTTTTTGCTGTGAACTGAAAAATAAAATTTTACTTAACTTTATTCTGGCGATAAAGAAGTTATATCGCTATGAAGTAGCCATATAGTACACACATTACAGACATATAAGATAAGTATCTATCTGAGAAGATCTTAATTTTCTTGTTATAACTTACGTGGCGATTAGAATGGAAGAGGTTGCGTGGCCAAAATTTATTTTTTACAAAATGTAGAGTTTGAATTAAGCGTTGGCTCTATATGGGTCATAATAATTTTAATAACAGTGAAAGCTCTATGTTCTCTTACAACTTGCCTATTTAGCCACTTACCTTATATAAATTATGTAATTTATGAGGGATTTATTGTGAAAGAATATCATATAAATTATTTAATAGATCATACTGAGTTTTTGTTTAACAATATATCTAAGTATACAAAACTTAGTAAATATTTGTATATTTACTAAGTTTTGTATACTTAGATACTTAGTATGATTATCATAAGACTCAAGTTTATTCAGAGATGATGACTAATGATAATATTATTTTAGAATAGAGCGTCAAACTAAAAAAAACATTTAATAGATAAACGAATAAACAAGAAAATAAGATCAAAGAAATCGCACAGTAGTTTGTGGGTTACATTGTTACACTGATATAATACGAACTCCAAGAAAACTGTCGAGGGTAACTTTGGGCGTCTAGTTAGTCTAACCAATGAATTCATGAATACGTAATGAATTTCAGCTACAGGTTGACTTTATGACAACTTTAGATAGATAGTGAGACTAATATTAATTGTTCTGTAGTTTACTGTTGTGTTCGTTAAACCAAATATATATATGTACCAGCTTTTGCCTACGGCTTCGCTATCGTGAATTTCCCGTGGGAACTACTCTTTCTGGGATAAAATGTACCCTATGTACAGACATCTCCAGAAGTGGAGTCAGAATTTCTCATACTAATTGATTATAGAAGTGTTTGCACTTAAGACCTTATAATTGTGTTGTTTGTAAAACGCCTATGTGTCTGTGCAATGTCAACCGACCGAATACGATGTTTCCATAGAAGTAGGTAGGCTGGCGCGGCGAGTCGGCGAGCGCTTCATACTTTTATGGATTTCATAGACATACTATGAACGATACGGAACGTTCATAGTATGTCTATAAAATCCTTGCTTCTTCTAACTTTATGGTATCGTTACTTCGTATGGGTGGTCAGTATGGACCAGCTATGAAAATGAATATTTGACGGTGAATGAAAAAAAAGACAGACGCAAATTTATCACTTCAACCGAGTACTCGTTTTAGTTCAACGCATTTGTTAGTGATAGTTATCTAAGTATTTGTGAAATATTACTTTACCAACACTTGCCAATATAGGCCATTATAAGTATTATGGAGACTACTCTGATTTACTTTGCATGATAGTGGTTGCAAAATAGTCTCAATTTCTAATGAAAGGAACTGGATTAAGTGTGAGTATTTTTAAACAAATAAATAGTTGTGATTTGAAATATGTGTGTGTAAATGTGTAATATTTTGTGATTAATTCAAACATAAAATGATAACATAATATTAATGTATTGTATTGATATATTTTTCTTCGTGATTTTGCTTTGCATAAGTGATAGTTTTGAAATTAAATATAAACTAAATATTTACCTAATTATATATTATTATATTTTTTTAGTGGACAACACGTTGGGTGTAGCGACTTGCTGCAGGGTAGCCTTGCCGCAAAGTAGAAGACCGGCTATTATCTCTGAGCAGCAGCAACAATAATGTTGGAAGAATATGAAGGCGATGATTTTACCTACCAGGCGTTATGCTGATTTATTTGATGTTTCGATGCCTATCTACTGTTCGTCGTGCATATCAAGCTGGTGGCGTGCATAAAAAAACTGGATAATTTATTTCGCTTCCAGAAATAAATGTCATCCTTGGCCAGCGCGGTCTTCTAACCTCAACTCCATAGAAAATCTATGGGGCCTGATGGTGCATAGGAGATGAGCAAGGAAGAATTAGTTTCTCACTGTATGGATGTTTAGGACAGTTTTTTTTGTGATTGAATTAAGTGTAGAAAAGACAACAACGGCAACTTTACAAAATAGTGAGTTAATTATTTGTGTTTAAATTTAATCAGTGAGTTCATTCATTAAGTAGGTATATTCCAACTGTCCTCTTTCTATTGTATCAAATCTGGCTTTATTAAAGTATAAACATTATTTAAATTATTTTTATACTTATTACTTGTTTTTGTATTTTGCATTACAAATACAAGGTTATGTTTCGTAATAGGAGATAAATTGTTAAATTGTTAGATGTTGAGGTTTAGTTTCAATCTTCTTTTCATGATGAAAACGAATACTTAAAGCTAATTACTAACAAAAATATTTACTAACAAAAAGCGAAAGTATAATTTAGTAATAATATATAAAATAAATGAACAGATTCTTATAAGTAACTTACTACAGAATGCATATTTTTAAGTTCTTATTTATTCTGTAATTAGATAGGGAAGTGATTAAACATAAATTTTGAATTTGTTAGTGTAGTTTATAATAATAATTTTTACATAAGTATACTATACCTATTTACATGAATAAATAGTTGTCATGATTTTTGAGAATTTTTATTTCATAACAAATATATTAAAGCATATCAATTACATTATATAAAAATACTCTTGGCTTATGAATTGAGTTTAATATGAAAAATAAAATATCTGGATGATCGAACTTTGACCTGTATCAACTGCAGTCCATCCGACTACCGATTAGACCAGCAGATGCGTTAGCTTGTGACGAAATTATCAATTGGTTTCGTGTCACCGTACTCACCACTATTGGTTTGCTTTATAATAAACTATAGGTAGTGTATTAGTGTATTATTATTTCTGTGTCAGAATTCACTACTTAGTACCCCGTAAATTTGATAGATGGCAGCACGTAGGCAGTATGAGCACGAAGCACTAGCATGCAGCAGAGTTGTGTCTTGGTGTGGGTGGGTAATATGATAATTAGCTTAGTGTGAGTAGTGTTCTTATTGTAATTATACGTCCGTAATATGGACGTAACGCACACAATGAAGGACTGCGCGCCTGCAAGGCAATATGATATTTAAGGTATGACTCCACTTTTGACTCTTGACTGTACTTCTCAGTACTTCTAGTTAGTGTACTCAGTTCTTCTTGAAATTTCGTATATACATAACTATGTATGTATTAATCGACCGAGCGAGCGCAGCGAGCGAAGCGTCTCAGTTTCCACTAGCCGAAAATTCTTTTGTCTGTCCGGATGTTATCGCCTACAGGTCGCATTTCTGAACCGATTCTTATGAAATTTTGTGAGCAGGTTCGGTAATTTTATAGAATTTTTTAGTCGAGCCAGTTTTTCGAAATTTTATAAAATGGCGATAATATATAAAAAAAACCTTATATCTCAGCTATTTAAAAAAAAATCAAAAATGTCATTTGACATTTTTGTTATCCTTATTAAGACGCAACTTTTTTGTATGAACAACATAGTGAAATTCAATAAAACCGCTATAAATCCATATTATATTAAATTCTTATACGATAGTTCACAAAAAAATCAATAGATGGCGCAACAAAGCTTTTAATACTCGCAAATTAATTTAAGAGTGACTTGATTTATTGTTTAAAATGAGATTGTTTGAATTGTGTGTATTTTTTTTAAACTGAGTGCGTTTGACCTCTATCTTGCCTGATGAGAAGCATAGATGAGATCTAGGGTGGTACACGCAAACTGAAAAAAAAAACTCAAGTATTTATTTGGTTAATGGTATTGTATTGTGGATTGCTTTGCTTGGTGGAATTATCTTGAACACTTGAAATAAATCTGATATCAAAAAACTTCATTGTATGATTAGAATCCCATTAAAAAAAAGTAATATACGTAATAGGAATATAATAGATTCGATTTCAAATTGAACTATCTTTTTTGAACTTTAATTTTGTTGCGCAAATTACATAAATATACATATAACCAATAGGTCAAACCATGCATTTCTAACGACTGACGACCTCCGTGGCCTAACGGTCATCACGCCAGACGGCCACACCAGAGGTCCCGGGTTCGATCCCCGGTCGGGTCAAGATGGAAAATAATCTTTTTCAGATTGACGTGGGTTTTGGATATTTATCAATACATATATGTATTTGTTATAAAATATAGTATTGTTAAATTAGCATCCCGTAAAGTCTTGAACTTAGTGATTTGTCCGTATATATTTATTATTATTATTTATATTATTTCGAGGCGGAAAAGGCAGGTTTCAGTCAATTTTTTTGTGGTATTGACCAACCACAAGAACTTTTTACTTTCTTTACAGCATTGGTAGGTTGGTTTCAAAACTCTTCTAAGCCAGGGACACGGTAAAATATCGGTTATTTCGTGGAAGGGCTCGCGAGGTCTACTGTTCTCACAGAACCACTAGTTTAGTAGATAAAGCGTGAATAGGTAACAAACAAACTCACTTTTGCATTAATAATATTAGTTAGGTGAGATTAGGATAAACATTTATATTAAATAGATAAATATGTTAAAATCTGATTACTTTCCTCTTTTATATTAAGCTTATTAAAAAAAAAAATTAATTAACTTTTTTATTTCTTTGTTTATTTTTCCATTCCTAAGCTACATGAACCTTGTAAGAACGACCATTAATAAAACTTACTAATACAGTTGTCGCGACCAAAGACTTCCTTTCTGCCGGCAAAGTTTAATGCAAAAGTTAGTAGAACTAGTGTTAGTATTGAGCGAATCCGGGGATAGATTTAGTGGAAGAAATAGCAGTAGTGTTATTGTATGAAAAGAGATGAAAATATCAAAAAGAGTTGAACATATAAAGTATGTTATGTACGAGTAAAGCAGCAAGATAAATAATATAAATTTTACTTGCGGTATGTTCCATATTATCTATAGGTACATATCTATAATAAAACAGGAAAAATATTTTGTCTGTACATTTAGTATTTTTGACTAAAATGGATAGAGGGACACTTAAAAAGAACAATAGAAAGCAAAAAAATTTTTTTGGAATTTCTTGTCTGTCTCTCTGTATGTATGTATGCGTTTCACGCAAAAACTGGCGGGGCATTAAAATTTTTTTTACCGACAAATTCCTACAACCATGATTCTTATACTTAACATTATTTTGATGTTTTTAGACATCCTTATATAAAAAAAAAAGAATTTTGATGATCAAATATGAAATGGTAGGGGTAAATAAACTATACTGAATTGCTCGTAAACAAAAAAGTTTACAATAGAGATTACTGTTCACAATTAATTAATAAGACTTCATTTACCTGTCAAGTCAAGTCAATATCCTATTCATTCTGGCGTTCCTCAAGGCTCCCATCTGGGGCCCATACTTTTCAACATTTTTGTCAATGACATCCCGGACTGCATTAATCACTCCGAAACTTTTATGTATGCGGACGACTTAAAAATATTAAAAGTGGTTAAGTCAGAGAACGATGCATTTGCATTACAAAAGGATCTTGAGAACCTTGTTGTATGGTGTACTAATAATTCCATGTCTCTCAATCCAAATAAATGTGTTTTTATTAATTTTACACGTAAAATTTTACATACGATTGGATATAATTATAGCATTAATAATATGGCACTATCAGAGGTTGAAACTGTCAAGGATCTTGGTATTTTGCTAGATAAAAAACTGACTTTTGTTCCTCATATACAAAATATTATAAACAAGGCTTCAAAATTACTAGGTTTTGTACTTCGTAATATTCGGTCATTCAAAAACAGACGCACTAAAATCATTCTTTATAATAGTTTAGTAAGAAGTACATTAGAATATGGCTCAATAGTCTGGAGACCCCACTACTCAACACATATGCTGAGAATTGAAAGGATTCAGAAACGTTTCATGTGGCATCTTGCATTCGCTGAAGGTCAGGCTAGGATGATTAAGTCATATGAGGATAGACTTGACAAATTCTTCATGATTAATCTTAATAAGCGTCGTGATCTCATTGATTTGTTATTCCTGGCCAAACTTATGAGTAACAAGATTGACTGCCCTCAACTGTTGAGTCAAATTAACATTAGGATACCATATCACTACCCTGGGATGAAAATTACGAGGCTCCTTTCTCCCCCTGTACGTCGGACTAAAATGGGTAAAAACTCGCCAATTCCTCGTCTGTGCAACCTATTTAATAGATTCAGCTTAAACTTAGATTTTGCTGATTCTATTCCAAAGACTCGCAAAGTTATTTTGTCTGTTATTTAAACAACTATTTTTAGTTTATACTTAAACATATACCTACTCAGTACTTCTTCTCTTCTTCTCTCAGCCGAAAGACGTCCACTGCTGGACAAAGGCCTCCCCCAAGGATTTCCACAACGACCGGTCCTGCGCTGCCCGCATCCATGCGCAACCCGCGACCTTCACCAGGTCGTCGGTCCACCGAGTGGGAGGCCTGCCAACACTACGTTTTCCGGTTCGTGGTCGCCACTCGAGAACTTTTCTGCCCCAACGGCTATCTGTTCTGCGAGCTATGTGCCCCGCCCACTGCCACTTAAGTTTGGCGATTCTGCGGGCTATGTCGGTTACTTTAGTTCTCCTACGGATCTCCTCATTTCTGATTCGATCACGCAGGGAAACTCCGAGCATAGCGCGCTCCATCGCCCTTTGGGTGACCTTGAGCCTTCTTATGAGGCCCATAGTAAGCGACCACGTCTCTGTTCCGTATGTCATTACTGGCAACACACACTGGTCAAAGACCTTAGTCTTGAGACACTGCGGTATTTTGGACGAGAAGATATCGCGAAGCTTCCCGAACGCTGCCCAGCCGAGTTGGATTCGACGGTTGACCTCTTTCTCGAAGTTGGACTTACCTAACTGAACTGTTTGTCCCAGGTATACGTAATTGTCAACAACTTCGAGTGTAGAGTCTCCAACCTTTAGAGGAGTGGGTGCGACACGGATATTAGACATGATTTTCGTCTTATCCATGTTCATTTTTAGACCCACTTGTTGAGAGGCTCTACAGAGGCCATCGAGCATTGTGCCTAGGTCTTCCAAGGTCTCAGCCATGACTACGATATCGTCAGCGAATCGAAGGTGAGTGAGGTACTCGCCGTTGATATTGATACCGAGTCCGCTCCAGTCCAGAAGCTTGAAGACATCTTCCAGGGCGGCGGTGAACAGTTTCGGAGAAATAACGTCTCCCTGTCTCACCCCTCGCTTCAACTGGATAGGTTTCGAGCCTTGATCCTGGAGACGGACCGACATGGTGGCGTTTTCGTACAAACACTTCAGCGCTTCGATATATCGATAGTCAATTTGGCACCGTTGGAGAGACTGTAGCACAGCCCAGGTCTCGATCGAATCGAAGGCTTTCTCGTAGTCCACAAACGCCAAGCATAAGGGCTGATTATACTCCTCAGTCTTCTGTATAATCTGCCGCAGCGTATGTAAGTGGTCTACGGTACTAAAGCCTTTTCGGAAACCGGCTTGTTCGGGAGGCTGGAAGTCGTCGAACCTGCGAGCGAGACGATTCGTAATGACTCTCGAAAACAGTTTGTAGACATGTACTCAGTACTTACTTAGATTTAATTTACAATTGTACAAAAGTTATAATTTATTCTTCACTTCACAGTTCACAGTTTTAATTTTAGTTCATCGCAGTGGTAGATATACCTAATATGTTACAGTTTATGTGCAAGCGATGTTTGTCTATAAAGATTGTGCAATCAGATCTATTTTTGGTGAATGGTGATTGTTATTTTCCATGTATTGTTGTAACAATTGTTGACAAACTTAATAAATAAAATAAAAATAAAATACCTATAAATAAAAGTCGGCCGGTTTATAATAAGGCTTTCTAGTCATAAAATGTATTTTTAACGTTATAAATGTCAATATGGTTTTTATTTAATTACAGGAAATCGGGTTCATAAACATGAGTCGTTTTTTAAAATTAAGATTGAATAATTCACATTACGTACGAATATACAATTTTCTCGACGGTAAAATAAAAAAAAAAATTAAAAGTTAATAAAAAAAAAAACTGTTGTAGTCACCCTTATAAAAATTGAGGATATGGTTCATTACAATAGTATAAGAATAATATATAAAAGTCACCATTGCTGGATTTTTTGTTTTTGTACAGGATGTTTTTAAAGTATAAAAATTACAACTCATTAAAAAATCCATTTCGGATTGTTATTTATTGGTGATTTTTTAAATCAAGCTTTTATTATTCGTAAGGAAACATGTAACAAAAAATCACCCTGGTAGGATTTTTTGTTTGAGAGTTATAACAATATGAGTTTTATAATAGCGTTTAAAAAAAAAACGGCGGTGGTGATTTTTTTTTTACACTTAAATTTGCAGTTGTAATATCATAATCTATGTAGTTTATAAAAATCACCATCGTAGGATTTAATGTGACCACTTCCATACAACTGAAAATTCACAGCCCCGACTATACTGAACGGATTTGAATGAAACTTTTTTTGTTGTATAGCTATTAAGCCTGGGCAACATATAGGCTACAATTGATTTTGAAAATTGGAACACCTGATGAAGAACAATAACAGAACAGCTAAACCATAAGAAATATGGAAATGGTGCCTTAACAAAAGTCATTCAACCTGATGAGCATTTTCTGCTGACGTATAAAAATTGAAGATCTGGAACATCTGATGATGAACTGCAAGAGACCAGCTACACTATAACATATATGGAAATGGCGCCTTAGCAAAAATCGTTCAACCTGATGAGCATTTTCTGCTGACGTATAAAAATTGAAGATCTGTAACATCTGATGAATAACTCCAAGAGACCAGCTACACTATAACATATATGGAAATGGCGCCTTAGCAAAACTTGATTAATCTGATGAGCATTTTCTGTAGACGTATAAAAATCGAAGATCCGAAACATCTGAAACTGTTTGGAACAAACCTTTTCAAACAAAAATACTTTTCATCTAAGCGAAACTTACGCGGGCGAAGCCGCGGGCGACAGCTAGTAAATTAATAAAAAAATTATCGCGATAAAAAAACAATTTCGGAAATCAGTCCACTGTAGGCGGAGAAATCGGCGAACATACATAAAAAAAAAACATACATACATCGAAACATATAACCTCCTCCTTTTTTGGGAAGTCGGTTGATAATATGTACTAACGAAAAATAGATGAATTTCTCAAGACAATACAAGTTAAAGGTACTAAAATACAGTGATTTATTTTCTTTATTTATAGGTATTTTCTTTCCTAATTATCTATAAGTACAAAACAAAAAGAAAAGGCAATGAAAGGTTCGGAAATGAAACAAAAATATGTTGACAATCTGTTCATTTGGAAAACACAGTTTTTTCAGGCATTCGGGACGCTGCTACTAACCCGTTAGCCTTAATGAAAATTAATTGCCTTTTCTAAAGATTCCTCGATTTTAGTATCCATTTCATTCCTTCACAATAAATCGAAGGTTATTAACTCAAATTGGAAGCATTGAAAGATAAGAACATCTTTATATTCTACATTTTATCAGAGTTAGAGCCCGTTTAGTTGGTAGATTTCGTTGGTTAAGTTTATTATTACTGTTGTTGTTTGAAAAAGGTTCGGTACCTCTATTTTATGTCCACTAGGTTAAACGAAGTTTGCCTTCAGTTGAATTTTATTGTGCGTTTTTCTTTATTGTTGTTCACGCAAATTAGTAAAGTTTCTTCCTCGAAGTAAGTATCGCAAATTTACATTAATGTTCATTACTCTGTGCGTTGCTGCTGACAGCTTTATTTTAATCCGTCATGGTTTATTACTTAGCCGACTGTACTTAACAGTTGTAGCAGTGGTAACATTATTGCATTATTTCGTTGAAAACCGGATGACTGGAAAATTCATTCATGTGATGACAAGTGGTACCCCGCGGCTCCGATCTGGTAGGAAATTTAGGTTACAAGATATTACAAGTCAAAAACCGAAACCTAATCACCGAAAACTATATAAATCTATCATAGGTACTTTATTTTAACTATGCTACATACATCATATTTTAGAAAATCATGCAAGTATTGCGATAACATACAAAATTAATTAAATTTCCTCTCAAACAGAGTTCTGTAATAAAATGATTGGCGACATGGCGACCGCTGACGAAATTTAATTCCACTTTTGACAGCCGGATGCGAATGCAAATTGGATAAAAATATTATTATGGGAGTAATCCCATCATGGGTTTCTTAATCGCAGCGGTGATCCCTATTTTATACTTTTCATTACGCGCTAAGACGGCCGACGTTTTACGACTGAAGTTTATGTCATCGGCACGACGACGCCACCCGGCTCACTAATCCCGAATTAAGCTGCACCCAAACTAGGTTTTGAATTCTACCACGCATTATTTAAGCATCATAATTTAAAGCAAAGCAGCATCATTTTGAAACAAAAACTACTAAAGCAATTCCTGATTCACTTAATGATTCATCAACGCGCCAAATCGTCAGCTTTTGGGGTCTTTGAACCCAAAAAGCTGTTACTTTTTGTATTTCTTGAACTTCATAGTAATCCTTTGGTTAAGTGAGTCACAGTACTTAAAAGTTTATATGAACAATACCATCGCTCGAACATTACTTCGACGCCACAACGACTTCATTTCAAGGGTAAACACTTCCACTGGTAACCCAAGACGACCCCCAATCGAATCATCTTACATCTTTGTATTAGATAATCAAAGATCCAGTAGATAATGGCTTCGTTAACTCTGAAAATATTAGGGCCACTTTTATAACGCCAGCGCTAATGGGTAGCTATCGGCTTACTCTAACGTATCGTGTCCGTGGCGTCTTTCCAAAGAAAACAGATAAAGATTTATACGCCATTCGCTGTAATGGAACCGTTGCGATTGTTGAGAACGTTTGTTCTCATATCGTGGTGAAATGTTCTGTTCCAATTACCCTAAATTAAAAGTTTGGCTCTTTTTGTAATAAGATAGGCGTGTATGCTAATAGCAATGTTGATGACTAAGTATTTAAGCGGAATTGAATGAATCCTATGTTTCCTATCAAGATATAGGGATAAAGGTCTTTGTAGATTTACATTATATACCTGATTGAATATTCATGAATAGACAAAGCATGGAGAATGCAGAATAAAATAAACAATTATTACGGTTCGTACAGACTCAATACAAGCTAATTATTAAAAATAAAAAACACGACTGACAAGTTTTTACACAAAAAGTACATACAAACATATAAGTAATATACATTTTTGAAATCGCCTTTTAAAGCCCTTCAATTTGATACCCTACTCGATAAAATTGATAAAATTTTATTTATTTGGTCTGCAATTTATCGCACATATAAACCGCCATTTTGTTTTTATGATGACGTTATATAGCCTATGTCACTCGGAGGAATGCAAGGAATCTAAAAATACCTCTCACATCAAAATCTGTTAAGCCGTTCAGGACTTATGGTGGAATAAAGAAATTTACATACATACATACATACTTACATACATACATGAACCCTGAAAACATAACACTCCTTTTTTGGTCAGTCGTGTAAAAATATTAGATAAGTATTTTTCGAGCATAAATTGACTCTCAAGTCAAGTGATTTTGTGTGATCATGATCATTGTGAAAGTTATGATAAATCCAGATAAAATAATGTCTGTTTATGTTATTTATTTATTTTATTTAGTTCACATAAATAGTTCTTATATTTTTTTTATTTAGTAGATATACATAATAATATACATAATAATATATATGTGTTTTTCAAATTACAAATGAAACTAAACGTTTTTGTTAAGCAGGTTTCTCTTAAGCTCCCTTCTTTTATTTGGAAGAATGGATGATGACGGTCCATACCCATTTGTAGACTGATTCACCGGATTTTGCATATTGACTCGTTGAATAAGTCATAGCCAAATAACAATACTCTTTTATTTACATCATTCGGTATGAAGTAGAGTTGTTTTATGTTGTATGTTGAATTATAACCACTTATCCATTCTTATTTTTACATTTTTGTTGACTGTATTAGAACTATCATAATCATAATCATTTATTGCTTCCTTAATGTAACAAATAGGTGTTGACTATCAGAAGACAGTCACCAGAAGGTTTTCTATAGTTTATATCCTATTTCATCAATTTTGTAAAAAGCATGACAATATTGATTTTTCTGCTTATACTTGCTAGCAATTTGATATGCAGTATATGATTATAACGACAAAGAAAATGAATAATAATTCAATGAGCTATGTATGTATAGTGCATAGATTCATGTTTTACTAGAAGTCTGAGTGTAAAATATTACAGGATGCAGGATGTAGAATGCAAAGGAAATAAGATGGCGGCACCTCGCCGCACTATTACAATCATATGCCGCCCGAGCGCACATTTATAAAGAGGTTTCATGAATACATACGATGTAACAAATTGTTTATTACTTGAGATAGAATTCTTGTTCGATATTATTAAATAACTTTAGTTGTAAGAAACATGTCAATAAATTTATTTCAATACTTATAAACATTACAATTATAGAACATTGCAAATATCGTAGAAATCAGTTTTAAGCTTTTTTGTCTTTCAACAAATTTTAACTAATGTATCGAATGAAAGTTGCCTGTTTGGTTTACTGAATTATTATTAAATAGTCATTTTTGAATTTTTACAATTTTCAGTAAAACTTTATTTTTTTAAGATTTTTATTTACAGAATATTATGAAACTAAAAAATATAAATGAAGTCGACATGCTATAATTTAGAACGACTCTACTCTCTCTCTTCTAAATTAAGCGTGACAAAGGAAATAGGGATTCATTTATATAAAAAATTGAAGATATGCTAACGAAGGAACGGAACGCTTATTTCTAAATGATATTCAAGCACATGTACTTATTTGTTCAATAACTCAATTATTATTAAAGACGGTTTGCTAAATCATACGATATATTCGGAGACAGACCTTTTTTATGAGAACAGTAGAGAGTAGGTAACAATAAAAACAGTTTTCAGATAACACGATGTTCAAATCATCAGCCGAACCTGTTCCCGTGAGATGGGAGTCCCATTTTACAGAGCAAATTTGTTTACTGGGCCACCAATTCAATTCCAGAAATACAATAAAATAACGAGTGGATCTTTGGTTTTCCCTAAGGAAAAAAATGCAAATTTAATTTGTTCGAGTAATAGGATTTTCTAAACATATATAAAAATCTGTTTAGATAAAAATAACATGTATGACGTGAAAGATCTTTCAGAATATAATTCAATTGCTCTGGATTAAGAATTAAAAAAACATTTTAGCTTAATTATTTACATAAAGCAAATTTTATGAGAAGTGCTTAATTCAAAAATATTAAAACAATCACTGCTTTTAGAACAACAAAATTTATATAAAATTTATAAATTTATAAATAATACGTATTGTACCTACTCTTTAGTGTGAGGTTATAGTACGGAGGGTAGAGATTGAGAGTAGAGGCAAAGAAAAAATACTCTATGGTAGGGGTTCCAGTTAAATTATGATTAGTAGATATCAGCTCCGATATTATTATCCCAAATATCTTAATATCGATGAACATTCGTTTCTGCGATGTCAGTCTCGGTTCACAGCTCGTAATATATCTGGTAACATAACTCTTCAAATAGCAAGAGAATATTCTCGAATACCTTGACTCTGAGTAATGAATCCTTGCCTTAGGATCAGGCCCACTAATTGAAATTATACAGATACGAGTAGAGGAGTAACGATAATGTACCTCTAGTACTAGTAATTGGTACTAATACTACGGCAAGTCATTTTTCATGGTAATAAGGAATTTTCTTTACATAATCGAAAATATTTATGCAGATGCAGAGCTAGGAGTCAAAAATACGTATTTGTCATTTTGATAACTTATTTATTGTTACATTATTATTTATATAATCTACAAACTATAACAGGTTGATACAATATGACCGTCTATATGAAAAAAACGTGTGGCTCGATACTCGATAAGTATGGTTAAAGATCTATAACCTACTTAATTTATGATGTGCATACGAGAACAGTAGCAGCAGCAACGAGAACATTGATGAAATGATAACCAGTACTCAACTGCCTAGTGAAAACGTTACAAAACCCAAGTTCACATTTTTAATTTATATTACCCAGGTTGGTATACCGGTTATAATTAGGTTAGGTTATGTAAGAAGGTTTATATTATATAGCATAAATTTCAGCTTAATTTCAAGCCTGGAATTCATTACTATACGGTCGCCATTACTGCCAGTCTACTATTAGAAGGCGAAAGTCTAGCAATGTAATGGAATACATCGTGACGCGTTCACGGTTAGTTACCCGGCCATCTGTTACCCGCCCTTAATTGCGTCGTGTGTACTTGTACAGTCGTAAGCACATCAATCTACCCACATTCATTGCAAAGTCATCGTTATTGCCGCCCCATAGAGTCCATACGTCGCGCCGGGTAACTTGATATAAAGTTGACTGTACTTGTACGGTCCTCATAACATTACTAGAATGGGATTTGTAAATCCCGGCATCCCGGCTTATTAAAATGCAAATTTTGAACGCTTTCAAATATTTATTTACAGCTTATAACTTTTTTGCTGAATAGTCGTGGTAAAAACGGTATGAAAAAAAAAAAAGTCTTAAATTAACTTAAATTAATTATTACATACTTAACAATATCGTTAAAACATCCTGTCGTTAATGTATTATTTGTAAATCCATTATCTAAAGCCGATATCTATTTTCTTTTGCCTTATTTACTAAATCATTAATAGGATTTTATTATTGCTATGTATTAAATGCTACCATATGTAGAGGAGAAATATGTATTTAGATATAGTTTCTGTCACTAACTTGGCGTAAACTTTATTATTTCCTGAGATACTCGCATAGGAAGCGACTCCGTATGAAAATTATGATAATTCCCGCAAAATAAGAGAGTGATAAAGAGAGTTGTGATAACTTCAATCTCATAATATAATTTTTACATATTGCTGTTAAAATATGTGCAAATTACGAACTGACCTCATTATTTTCAACGTCCGATGCGAGATCGATTCTCGATATTGGGACATCGATTACGTATTCGCGTCCGATCGTGATTGTATTGCTGTAAAGATACGTAATTAGAGTCTGGGAACGAGATGTAATTGCCAGTCGCATCACGCGAAATTGTACCTTTTGTGAAATTGTTGTGCCACGATTTTAACTATTGTTCGGACCTCCTACATTTATTTAATCTAGACTTAATTTCGGACATTTCGAAATTCTCTACTTTGAGCATAGAAATTGTTATATTATTCTAATTTTTGAGGCTTTGAATCTCTCACTTTGTCCAAATTATAATTTGGTAATTAACTAGAACCTGAGATAAAAACGACACTTTTAAGTGTATTTTGGAAATATAGGTAAAATTGGAACGCTTTTTTATTTCGTATTACCTTCTCGGATTATCACTCGATAAAAAGTAGAAAATTAAATGTTATTCAGTTTAACAATGACTTTAAGGACCTCTTTCGTGAATTTTGAAGACAATTTGATTCTGTTTATTTAATTTAATTTTAATTTATTTATTTAGGAAAACACAACAGATAACAAACAGATATAGATGTACAAATTGGCATAGCTTGTGAACAAATTTGTTATCCTAGGCGTGTTTACACAGCATGATATACAAAAACAACTACAACTAAGAGGTATTATTGAGCTTGTTTCGGCGTTTCTAAGGGAGTGGTTCACACTCAGGAGTGGTTGTTACGAAATTCTAGCAGTTTGTTGCTTATTTGACTCAAGTATCATTAAATACCAAGAATTTGAAAACATAGGTACCAAAATTGTCGTGTGACGATTCGTTTTGGGTTGCCTCTCAAATATTTTATTGGATAATAGACCGGTATTTTATGCGTGCGGACAGAACTTTTCGAGGCATAAAAATTACATCGAACAGATGTTGCCAACGGCAAATCTTCGCCGATGGGAAGGGACCAATGAAGCCGTAATAGCCAATCTGCATTTTAGGTACATTATTTGTTCCTCTGGATAATACCTTCGCTTTTCTCTTTGTAAGACTTCATTCAACATCGATCTACAGTTTAGAACAAAATCTTCAGGAAACTTATTCTTGCATAGGATTTAAAAATAGTCAACAATATACTTTAATTGTTTTTTAACTATGTTAGTGAAGTTATTGTTACATACAAATTCATCAAATCAACAGTGAAAGAATGAAAAACAGAGTAGAAATAAATAAGTTGATTTTAAACCTTTATTTTAGTTTCTTGATACCTTATATCCTTGTTTCCAGTTTGTTTACAGTTACGCAATACATACTATATACTGAAGTATTGCATAAAATACTTGTGTTATGTTTTATGAGCAACATCAACAACGTATCTGAGCACACACAGTCTGTGATTTAGGGAATATCACATTTTCTTATATGTTGCGGTATTCACTTGTTGCTTTCATGCACAAAACAGCGTATTTCTTCTCTCTGTATTATTATCTATTTCTGTGGAGTGGTTCTATTTACTACGACTCTTTTCTTATTTTTCTTTATATTCTTTTTGTTCACGTTGTATTTGTCCACTTGAGATAGTCTTCACCAAGAAAAAATAATATATAAATATTAGCTTTTGCCTTCGGCTTTGCCCGCGTGAGTTTCGTTTTTTACCAATTTCACCCCCTTAGGGGTGGAATTTAAAATTAGTGCTCACTTAAATTAGGTACTCGTAAAGAACTTTTCTGCGAAATTTCAAGATTCTGCGTTCAGCAGTTTCTTCTCTGCGGTGGTCGCCCCGTCTGTCTCACTGTTATGTTAGCTCCTAAGAATAAATTTATACGAGTATACCTGTACATGTACATATCAGTGTCACAACAAATAAAAAAATCAATTGGATGAAATCAACGTGATAACCTCAAAATAAACATCAATAAATCAAACGAGGCGACTGGTGCGAGGGACAGGGCTGTCAATAATCCCGCGTTCCGTTCCAGAGAAACCAATTACACGCTGCAACTCAAACAAGACGTAATTCTCCGTCTGACGGCTATTGTTGCTTTAGATTTCTTACATTACCACTACCGGCCTTAGAGCAAGGGCGGATCCAACTTTGGCGTCAGGTCACATGGCCGAGTACGTGGTTTTTATTCAAAATAACACCGGGAACAGTGCCGGGATTATTTTGAGGATGTATAGAAAATTTATATACAAGAAAATCTCATACCTGGTTCATGTTCTAAAATATCAGCGATACGATCTCCTGCAGCTGATAATGATGGGCAAAGTCGCTGGAAAGAGAAAGGTCGGAAGACGGAAAAAGTCTTGGTTGCGTAACATCCGAGAGTGGACCGGGATAGCGAATGACGCTGAGCTGTTCCGCAGAGCTAAAAGGACAAGAAGGACTTGAGCATGTTAATCGCTAACCTTCACTAGTTGGAGAGGCACCTTTAGAAGAAGATACACCAAGAAGGTCCCAGGGGGGTTATGACCTCCCCCTTAAATCCACCCCTGCCTCAGAGCATTTAACTAACAGGAAACAATGGGTATATCTGTCAATTAGATGAACACTTAAAATGTGAATCTTTCTTTACAGACAAATGCCAATAATCGTTTGCTTCACCGTCGAGTGAAAACATGTGAATATGATATAAAATCGTAGAATAAAATTGGGGATCACTTGGTGCAGAAGTGGCAATGTCCTAATCAAACTTGTAACTACTTCACATCGATTCATTCACGATTGAGCCTCTTTGAGATAGACCTACTCGTAACCTCACACTTTCAATATAATAAAGCGCTGATCTGCACCGATTTCTAATTGAAAAATAAGAAGACAGTAAAATATAAAATGAACGTATATTTTCTATCAACAATAAGTTCCCGTTGGATTAAAAGAAGGAAATCGAAGTGATTTTGTTTAAGCCGGGATACCGCGCTTCCTGCTTCCTTCCTTCGTTACACAACTTCTGATTGATTTTCTTTTCATTTTCCAGTACATGGAAGTTGAAATGCAGAAAACTTACAACTGGTTTTAAGAATATTGAAAAATGCTGGTAGTACGTGGGATACCGCTATGCTAAGAAAGATGTTCTTTATTAACGCCAGGTAACTTTTCATGAGATAGGTACTTTGTCTTAAACATAAATAAAATAGATATATAAACCATTATTTTCCTACCGAGTTATATGATAGAAACAGAATGTATTCTATTTGATTGTTTCCTTATCGAATCTAACTTGGAGGAACATGGCATATCGTACGTGATGATCAAGATAGTTCAGATGCACATCGATCGAACTTCAACGTCAGTTGTATGATGTTCCAAGTTTCAACTAATCGAAAATTTTGAAACTATCACAATGTTCGGCTTGAGTCAGATAAGGCTATTTCAAATGCAATTCAATACATGTTTATGAAAAGTACTTAGTTACCTTGGTGATTCAAGACTTTGTGCGATGTTTAGGATTAATACCTTAATAATTTATAGAACGTATTCGGTTGATGGCAATTGCAAGAATATATACAAAAACGACTTTTTTTTTCAATAAGAAAGAAATGTTATTTTGTATTTTGGAAATTTATGAAAATCAACAAATATGGTTCAAGGCAAGACCGATAGTCACTGGAATACGTAGTTCTAGAACTAACGTACATCTCATACTTAGACATAGTAGCGTAGTCATAAAAAGACTTCAAGAAGAAGAAGGGTTCCGTACCTCAAAAGGTAAAAACGGAACCCTTATTAGATCACTTTGTTGTCCGTTTGTCCGTATGTCTGTCTGTCAAACTTTTTTTTTCAGGAACGCCTGGAATACTCGGATCCACGGTTTTTTCAGCAAAAAAATAATCAAAATTATACGTTAACGCGATCAAGAGATATTACTGTAAATGTGGCGAATTTTCGCATATTTTGCAATTTTAGGCAGCAATCAAATCCTATGGGGTACTTTCCGTTGACCTAAAATTATGAAATTTGGTAAAAAGCAAGGTCTAACAGTACTTATACAGGAATAAATCTGAAAACTGTAAATATGTCATTGGAAGTCTAAAAAAAGTGTTACAAACTTATTTTTGCGCTTGATTTGGTATGAGTCTTAGGGATCGAACTGCAAAGTTAAGTTTGTTTTTAAAACTAATTGGACTTTTAGTTAGAGCTATAATGTGAAATGCTTTGCGTGTACGGAACTCTAGGTGCGCGAGTTTGACTCTCACTTGGCCGGTTTTTTTTAATGTCTCATGCTTCGCAAACTTCTGAACTTTGTGGACTCGCGGAGCCTAAAGGTGCTCCCACACTGGCAGTTATAAATGTGTTATAACATCTGTTGTCTCTGTTACACTTATGTTACAAATTAATGAAAAAAAGAGATAGCGAATGTTATATAACATTTTATAACTGCCAGGGAGCACCATAAGTCAGGCCGTTCAGACTAAAGACCAAGGTGTTTTGCCTAGTTCGGCACTGGCACTGGGTTAGTTGCCAAGTCTGTTGTTACAATAAGATCCTTGATTATGTGTTTAATAAAGATGCTAATCATTTCAATACAGTATTGTATCCTCTGCTATTACTTTACAGTAACCAGATTATTGTTATATTAATGCACATAATTATCACGGTTAGATATAGAGAATAATTTCAATTTTGAAACTTTTATAGACGGTCCTTGCATTATATTTTGCATAGAAAGGTTACTTACAATTTCATTGCGTTTTTTTTGTGAACAGTTAAGTCGGTTTTTAATTGGTTTACAAAAATAAATTGGATTATTTTATTTTATGTGAATATTTTTTACGACCCTTAGGTCGTACACTTATGTAATAAGAATTCTTAGCTTTTATAACATGCGAGAACGTATGTAAAAATAGGCTATAAAATAAAGCTTCCGAGATATTGCAGTTAGGTTTTTTTTACGATGTGGAGTTAGATAAGCCATTTATTTTTAAATGGGAATCTTGCTGGATTTTGGATAGCTTTATAATAGCCTTTCTCATGAAAGCTATTATGCACATAAATAATTTCAAATCAGACCGGAAGTTCAGAGCTTAGAGCATTCAAACTCATAAACAAATTCCTATTTATACAAACTCTTCAGCTGTATTATAGTATAGACATAGATAATATAAATTTATAAAATACGAGTATTATCATTGACTCTTGAATTTATATCCTTTCTATATTTTTTAAATTTATATAAATTAAATATAAGAAATAAATAAATTTTAAAAATATAAGCAAAAAATAAATTCAAACAAATACGAATACAAAAAAAAGGTACAAATTAATTCATATTTAATGGCAAGGTTCAAGCAACAATATTCAATAAAGAACTTTCTCCCAAAGAGACAAAATAAATAAATAAAATAAAGTAATTAGACAATTCATAGCCACATTTAGCCTAAAAAAATTTGTATTTCTTGTTTAATTAGAGGATGTTCTAGCACTATTGTCTTGATCACTGACCTCAAGTCAAGGTCAAATCACATTGTTTTTAAGATTGACCCCATTCACCAACACCAAATTTGATTTAAGCACTAAGATTACGATTTTCCATTGTGTGGGATAATATACTAATATTTATGATTGGAATTGGATACGCCTCTTACGAGATAAGTATGATTTAATTTATATTGATACTAGCTGCTGCCCGCGGCTTCGCCCGCGTGAGTTTCCTTAGATGAAAAATCTTTTTGTGTTCCAAACTGTAGTAACCTAAACTCCAGTACTCAAAATTTCAGCTATTTGGTTATCCCGTGTCCCGCGGGAATATATTAGGTACTCGTAGTACAGTCGCGGTGTTAAAATGAATCAAAAGTGATATTTCATTCAATAAACGATCTTCGTCTGCTCGTTATCTACAATTTCCCGTGTACCACCACTACCACCCAGAGTCCCTCTTTATCCTATCCCGTGTCCTGTCTATTTATACGTCAGTAGAAAATGCTCATCAGGTTGAACGACTTTTGCTAAGGCCCCATTTCCATTTTTTATAGAGTAGCTGGTCTCTTGGAGTTCTTCATCAGATGTTGCATAAACTTAAATTTTTATACGTCAGCAGAAAATGCTCATCAGATTGATAAACTTTTCCAAAGGTACCATTTCCATATTTCTTATAGTTTAGCTGTTATTGGCTGTTTTCTATAAGCTGCTGTTTAAAGAATTGAAGAGTTTTCGCCCTGAAATTTCTGATATGTATTGTAGAACGTATGTTTAAAGGGAGGACTGTTTCCAAAACACGATGGGAAAAATTTTGCTCGATAGAAAAAAATCGTGAAGTTACCTCTATTTCATATGAATACAGATAACATCCGTGTTTTATAATAAAAAAATGTTTTAAAATCACCAACACAAAGGTATTTTACCTTTTCGATTTCGTGACTGATTTAAATTTTTGAAAAACTAAACATTTCTATTAACTTTTTGATAAAAAAAAATTCGAATGGCGCGCAACCGGGACGTCCCCCCCCGCTTCATATGAATT
Organism: Ephestia elutella; assembly: GCA_018467065.1. Classification (NCBI taxonomy): domain Eukaryota; kingdom Metazoa; phylum Arthropoda; class Insecta; order Lepidoptera; family Pyralidae; genus Ephestia; species Ephestia elutella. Next base: position 9,219,603 of record CM031572.1, read on the forward strand.
TTCGCTGACCGCCTAACCCCCCTTAAGGTTCTTCATCAGGTGTTCCAGTTTTCAAAATCACTTATAGCCTATATGTTGCCCAGGCTTAATAGCTATACAACAAAAAAAGTTCTATCAAATCCGTCCAGCAGATATTGCGTGAAACGCGTACATACATATACAGATGGACGGACAGACAGACAGACAGACAAAAAATTCCAAAAAAATGTTTTTGCTTTCTGCTATTCTTTTTAAGTGTCCCTCTATCCATTTCAGTCAAAAATACTAAATGTACTGTACAGACAAAATATCTTTACTGTTTTATTATTATACCCACGACCCCTAAGCGCGAAGTAGAAATCACCAAAATTGCGCAGCGCCATCTATTGAAAATATTGAGAAATAATTTCAGCTTACATTTCTCATTTTATCAACGCCATCTATTGGATATTATTTTGCTTGGCACAATCAGTAGATGACCGGAAATAAATTTACAAATGAATTTATTCGTTTCTTTTCAAAATTAAAAAAAAAGTAAGAAATTAATTCTAGAAAACAAATAAAAAACGAAAACAGAAAATTATTGTTAGTGGCAGGATTCGATCCAGCTACTTCCTGTTACTTTCTTGAAATATTTCTTTACTAAAATATTTAAAAAAATATAGAATTCTAAAAAACTAATACAAAACGCAAAAAAAATTGGAAAAAAAAGTCACATCCGGCAGGATTCGAACCCTGTACTTAAAAAAATAATCCGCGGCTTCTACCAATAGGCCAACATGCATTGCTTGTAACTGGCGAAATTTCAAATGGGATTTGTCTAAAGGTACGCAAATTCACCCCTTTTTTTGGACTGCAAGGGTTGAAATTGTGAACAACCCTTTCTTATGTGGGCAGTATATTGCATAATGAAGACACTTACCAAATTTCACGTTTATAGCTTTTATAGTTTCGGTTTTGTGATGATAAATTAGTTTACCTCCCCTTTTTTACCCCTTTAGAGGTTGAATTTCAAAAAACGCTGAAACACGCCATTGGTTATTTTTGTTGAGAAGCATTCTTGCCAAGTTTCAAGTAAATCAGTGAAGATTTTAATTTTTTTTCATACAAACTTTGCCCTCAATTTTAACCCCCTTAGGGGTCTAATTTTGAAAAATCCTTTCTTATCTGAGCACTACGTATTAACATAAAACTTCGGTCCAAATTTCAAGTTTATAGCTTTTATGGTTTAGGCTGGGCGTTGATTTACCAATCACCCTTGTTCTTTTATATATATAGACTAGCTGTCGCCCGCGGCTTCGCCCGCGTGAGTTTCGCTTAGATAAAAAGTATTTTTGTGCTCCAAATAGTTTCAGATGTTTCGGATCTTCAATTTTTATACGTCTACAGAAAATGCTCATCAGATTAATCAAGTTTTGCTAAAGCGCCATTTCCATATATGTTATAGTGTAGCTGGTCTCTTGGAGTTATTCATCAGATGTTCCAGATCTTCAATTTTTATACGTCAGCAGAAAATGCTTATCAGGTTGAACGATTTTTGTTAAGGCGCCATTTCCATATATGTTATAGTGTAGCTGGTCTCTTGCAGTTCTTCATCAGATGTTCCAGATCTTCAATTTTTATACGTCAGCAGAAAATGCTCATCAGGTTGAACGACTTTTGTTAAGGCACCATTTCCATATTTCTTATGGTTTAGCTGTTCTGTTATGGTTCTTCATCAGGTGTTCCAGTTTTCAAAATGAATTATAGCCTATATGCTGCCCAGGCTTAATAGCTATACAACAAAAAAAGTTTCATTCAAATCCGTCCAGTAGTTTTTACGTGAAACGCGTACATACATACAGACAGACAGACAGACAGACAGACAAGAAATTCCAAAAAAATTTTTTTGCTTTCTGTTGTTCTATTTAGGTGTCCCTCTATCCATTTTAGTCAAAAATACTAAATGTACAGACAAAATATTTTTACTGTTTTATTATATGTATTGATAAAATTAGTTATTTCAAAATTATTATTCTAGAATAACAACAACATCGTTGAAGCAGAATATAATTTATGTCTTTGTTGAGCTTGTATAGTAGCTTTGTATAGTGAGAACGGAGTATAACTTAGCTAACTAACTACTTAATTTTACTTTTCTTTAATACCTTTCCCACTTGTATGTGAGGTCGGCATCACATTTTAGTTTTTAATGAATTTGAGAATAAATTATGTATTAAAATTATTATTATTACACTGTTTACTTTATTTTGAGATTTAACTTATATAATTATGTATAATAATGTCGCACATATTTTTTTTTTCTCACAAAATGTGAACATGATGGTCATGTACTTTTTCTAATTATTTTAGAATACAACCTCATTGAATAATTTAAGAAAGGCTACAAGAAGGTAATAGCGTGGTTCCGTAAACGAGTGTACGGGAATAGGTAACTTGGCTACATTTCCGTCCCCCACGCAACACTGCTCCGCACTTCCTGTGTTGCCAGGCACACGGGACAGTAATAAATAATTTGGAAATAAAATGAAGAATGAAAAATAATTTTAAAAATCCTAATCCTACTAATCCATACTAATATTATAAATGCGAAAGTTTGGATGTGAGTTTGTGAATTTGTGAGTTTGTGAGGATGTTTGTTACTCAATCACGCAAAATCTACTGGACGGATTTCGATGAAATTTGGTACAGAGGTAGATAATGACCTGGAATAGCACATAGGCTACTTTTTATCCCGGGAAAAAGCACTGTTCCCGTGGGAAATTCACGCGGGCGAAGCCGCGGGCAAAAGCTAGTATTATAAATGCGAAAGTTTGGATGTGAGTTTGTGAGGATGTTTGTTACTCAATCACGCAAAATCTACTGGACGGATTACGATGAAATGTGCTATACGGGTAGAAAAATACCGGGAATAGCACATAGAGAACTTTTTATCCCGAAATTCCCACGGGAGCGAAGCCCCGGGGCGTGGCTAGTTTAGAATTAAAATAAAGTTCTATTTTTCGCATTTTAATGGGTTCTATCGCCAGTTTTTACTCTGCCGAAACAATCCGAAAATGTTGTATTCGTTTATCTATTGTAAAACAAGTACCTACTAATACAATTGTTTTGAAAATAAAATTATCGGTCAGTACAAGTTTAATTGACAGAAAAATATGATTTATTTCGACTTCACATTTTACTGCTTTTAGAAAGCGAAGAACACGTAACCTACATTCTCGACAGAAGAAATAATTAGCTGTCAAAAGTGATTCCCAGAGCTTGAGGAATGGGGGAAATGCTTGGAATCTTGTTAATTCTTAAAATCTCTTTTTATCAGATCACCCTGCAAAGTAACAAAAACTTTTTATAGAACAATTTTGTCAAAATTCTGCCATTTCTGGAATTCACTTAGGGCGCAACATATCGAGGATCTTTTATTGGACAATATTGGATTCTTTTGTGGGGTCTCAGGGGTTTTTTCCTTATGTGTCAAGTGATCCAATCTCTGGATTCTAAGAAATATTGTATTTATTGATCTACATAATCGGCTTGAAGACGCTTGCAACGTAAGTAAGTGGAAGATTTACTCATCTGTTGTGGTATACACCTGGTAAACTTTATTTTTGACGATGCATAGATGTTTTGTTACACGTTTTGCATCCCGTTATGAAGTAAAGCACTAAGCTAAGAAATGCTTAGGTTAAAGTGAATGGAGGATTTAAGTTTTAAAAGAAAGGAAGAAGGTAGAGATAAAAGTAACCTATATATGGTTTGGTTATATACTTGCTTACATGTAAATTATTCATAGTCCTTTAGTAAAATAATACAAAACAATTTTTTATAGATAAAATCTAGTGCAATACTAAAAACCTGATCGTCTGAGTAGAATCTATAACGGATTGTGCCTAAAGCTCTTTGGGTAAAGTTGGTTAGTGACGGAACATGATCTGTGACGATGAACGATTTTACCAAAATGTTCTTTACAATGCTGATAGACCAGCATTTTCATTATTTCAGAACTAGCATGTGGTGTACACACTCCACAGTGCTCGTTCCAAATTATCGATGGGCTTCACGTCGACAAGCACTCTCGATCGGATGAAGTAGCGCAGGCATCAGTAATTCTATTACATTCCAATTGTATGTCCACAAACAAACAGTTCCAATTTGCCATATCAATGAATTTGTTACAAGTGGTTGTATGGTTACGAGTATTTTTTAATCCTAATCCTAACTAATATTATAAATGCGAAAGAGTTTGTTTGTTGGTTTGTTTATTTGTTACCTCTTCACGCTTCATCTACTGAACCAATATTCCTGAAATTTAGCATACACATAGTTAGAAGTACGGAGAAGGACATAGGGTACCTTTCATCCCGGGAAAAGGCACGGTTCCCGTGGGATATTCACGCGGGCGACAGCTAGTATTTCATATTTTGAGTATGTAACAGTTATTTTCTGAATATAAATTGGATGGTAGTCATCAATCTAAGCACAATATATACAAATACTCTTTTTTGAACCAAAAGTAAAAAGTGGAATAAATATTAAGACAAAGTCGAACTTAGAGTGGACGGAAACACAATGCATATAATTTTATCTGTGCATAAGTAAGTAACATTTACAGCAGGTATTGATAAGCTGTATCGATTTACATTTTTCAGTCGCCATAAAAAGAATTGGTGATAACACCAAATGCGGGAAAAATAAAAAGCGCTTTTATACAATTTCGACAACCGCTTTATCTTTTTTTAGAGTCGAGTATTGTTCGTCGCCACAATATGGAAATGCTGGAGTTGAAATGAAAGATTCATGAACCTCTGCCGCCGGGAAAAACCAAGCTATGGATTTTGTCTTAGGCAAACAAGACTTCATGATTTTAAAGAGCAATAAAATTTCTTCATGTAAATAAATTTTTGTTTTTGCTGATAATTTAAAAAGCTTGGGGAATGTAAAATAAATTTTATTTCCTAATTTATATTTTCTTTTGAATTTTCACAAATGTGTAAACGAACTTAAAACTGCATGACAAATATTTTAAAGAAATATGGACGGATTTGGGGGAGAAGTGGGGTATCTATAAGAAATAATATAAAAAGACATTTCGGTTATGTTAAATGTTTGATGAACACGTAGTGCACTATTGAATCATGTTCAATATGTTCATGAAACGTTTCCTATTTCTCAAAAACATAGCGGAAATAAAATATATACCTATGATTGCCAGTATTTGCCAGTGTTGTCAAAATAATATTTTCTAGAAAATAGCTCTTATTACATTTTCGGGCAAATAGTATGTTCGTGAACTTTGCGATCGGAATTTCACCGAATCGGGCAATTTTCTTGTTAATTTCCCAAACGTATAACTGTTACTGAATACTTTATTTTATTATATTTTATATACCCTTTTTTGTTTTTTTTTATTATCATTTAAATTTTACATACAAAAATACATATGTTATGCATTACACTAAAACCACGGAGGTTTGTTATGGCTAATTCTAAGGTCTTAATAGTAGATTATTAACCAAGGGCTGTATGACATCAATTGCATACGAGGTTTTTGGCGCCTGAGCGAAGCGAAGGCGCTAATTAACCCGAGTATGCAATTGATGCTTACGCCCGAGATAAATACTCTGCTTTACATATCGATTGTGAGGTAAGTAAACAACAAGACAGCAGGTTTTAATGAACATTTAAAAATGTGTATTTAATTAAAATAAATTGTCTAGATTCCGATTCGAGTAATTAATCGATACCGAGAAAAAAAATATTAACTTTTTAAAAATATTCTTCGTGCAGTATGAGTATGACAGTTCTTTTCAACCGACTTCCCAAAAAAGGAGGAGGTTATATGTTTCGATGTATGTATGTTTTTTTTTTATGTATGTTCGCCGATTTCTCCGCCTACAGTGGACTGATTTCCGAAATTGTTTTTTTATTCGTAATGATATATACCCAAGTTGGTCCCATTTTAACCACGTCAGAATCTGTTCGGTAATTTTAAAGATACCTAACAAAATATAAAAATACCAACATTGCATTATAGAGCAAAAGCCCGCGATAGCATGCCCTTCCTTATTTTATTAAAACTAAAGATTTTATGTGTATGTTCCAAACATTTAGTGACTATAAAAGTTGGATCATGATTACTTAGGCAGATTATTTGTAGCAATAACATTTAAAGTGGTAACTCAATTTCCTTAAAGTAAAGATTTTTAAAGATTTTATTCCTAATAATATAAGAAATCACGCCATCCATTATCAGGCAATTGGTGCAGATATAAACCCCTGCTAGACATTGTAACTTTACTAAATTATTTGTTTTATTATAAAAGCTGAATTTGTTATTTATAAAAGCTGAATTTTTGTTTTATTATAAAAGCTGAATTTAATATGTATTACTTTGGAAGGCCCCAAGGGTGCTTTTTATACCTATAAAAATCATCCTTGCTATCCATATTACCTGCATAAGCAACTAAGATCCAAACTTCATACCTAGTCGCTAATATTTTTTACTCGTATATACCACGCAGAGAAATATTCAGCATTTTTAAAATAAGGAAGGTTTGGTCGTCGCGTGCTCACGGTCTATTTATGTGCCAAAAATAATAGACAATTTGACATGTTCTGACATTTCAAATCAAACTGACATAAAAAGTTTCGAATTCTTAATTCTTTATTTTCGGCCACCAGTGAAAGAAAAGTTTAAGTTTCTATTAAAGAAAATGAAAAGGTGTAGAAGCACTAAAAATGATAAAATAAAACTTTTTTCCAAAAAAGTGAACCGACTTCCATAATAAAACTTAAAATCATGAAATAACAATAAAGAAAAATGTATTAGCATGCTACCTACTGAATGAGGTGAAGTCGGTGCCAAATTTAATATTAAATAATATAAATTAACATTAGAATCATGTATGTACATATACAAAATGCCTAGCTAAACAATTACATAGTCCTGCACTTGGCACCGACTTCACCTCATTCAGTAGGTAGCATGCTAATACATTTTTCTTTATTGTTATTTCATGATTTTAAGTTTTATTATGGAAGTCGGTTCACTTTTTTGGAAAAAAGTTTTATTTTATCATTTCAAATTCCAAAACCTATGCTGTAATGATAGTAATACACCCCGGCATTCAGGGGTGTAAGGGTGTACTTACAGAGCAAGAGATATGTAAAAAAATAAAACCTAAAATGTACTGTTATGTAAATGAACTTTTATGTATATTACTTCTAATAGTCTATCCTAAAAGTCTATACCTGGATAATACAATACCTTGTAGGTAGGTGTAGGTACTTAACAATATTTTCTTCCGAAAATATAATAATTTGGTGTGACGGCTATTATTATTGTTATAGATGACATCAGACTTTTATTACATTTAAAATCAACATACTGCTCAAACAAGGTCGGCAACGTGTCTTTACAACCATGAATCGTCCGTCATTTAACAAAAGGTACAGTCGACAGCAACATCTAGTACTTCTAACTGCTATATTGAGTACATTATGTGAACCATTTTTCGCGAATTACGGTTTCCATAAAAAAAGAAACAGTGTCCTATTCTCATGTTTAATTAAAGAAATTATGTACTTCCACTCTACCCTCTCTTTCCTTTCTAGCCTTCTCCCGTTTCATTTGGGGTCGGCTCTCCTTGTCATTCTCCGCTAGATGGGTGGTGCGATTTTGAGTCGTCGCTGTGTCGAAATTACTTCCTCTCTACCCGATCGCGCAAAAGTTGAAATCCCCACGTGCACAAAGCTGCTTGGCGCAGCTAGTACTCTCCTTATAGTTATTCTTTCTGCTGACCGTCCAGTATGTTTAGTGACGGCACACTTAGCTCATTGTGCGATCGCCTTGAGAAGCTTTTAGCCACGTCTCACGCTTGTCAACGGCATCGTTAAAGCGAATAGTAATTAGAAGCATTTGCAAGATCATTGTAGATCCCAATTCGAGTATTCTGCTATTGCATAGCTATTTGATCGAATGTATTTTCGCGCTAAAGTTCATTTTCATGGTGACAAAGAGTCATGATGACAAAGTTGTAAAAATTTCAATCGGAAATAACAAATATAAAGGCATAACTTCCTAAAATTTATTTGATAGTAAAAATATTAAAAATAAATCGTTGACATTAATTATACGAGCACAGAACATATAAAAGAGGTTAGAATGGCTATAATGCGCCGTTTCTATGAGAACCAGTGTCGCCTAATCCGCCCCACCTTTCACCGTTACCACACATTTGCAATTTCCAATCTAGCCAATCATAGCGCCACGTCATCACGAAATTTCAAACTGAACCAATCATACGCAAGCACACAATCGATGTACAATTAGTGTGATTGTGTTTGTAAACTACGCTAGTGCTTGACTAAACTTTAAATGACTTAATTATCGATATTGAATTTTGTTATTAAACAATAACATAATTCAAACAACAATACTGTTACATACAAAAGTGATATAGTAAAATGGAAAATAAAACAAAGTACATTTCTTACAATCTTATATTTATTGACCTTGGAACAAGATATATTTATTAAGAAGTTGTCGCTTGGTTTGTTTTTTGCACGTATACCAAACAGCTCAATCGGTTAAAATAACTGGTTTTTATAATTCAGTTGCAAGATTCCACCCGGACAAACATACATACATACATATATTGCAAGTTAAATAAAAGCTTGTTATAATAATAATTATTCGCATTACTTAATTTAGTCTTTCCATATTAACATTAATTTATAACATTTATAAATATATGACTTTGAAAGACGATATCTATAAATATCGTCTCTCACTACGCCCAGCACTAGAGCTAATGCCACGTTGTTGCCGCGCACTCCACTACGCGGTACGTTTGACGTTGCAAAAATAACGAACGCATGCAGACAGCAATGTATATTTTTTGGAGAAAAAAATATATTTTAATGACCTTTGAAAGATTTTGACTAAAATATCGTATTTACTAGAGGTTTTTTTACTTACCGATGATAAGAAACGCATCCTTTGTTTACATTAAACTCTTGGCTTCTCGCTCGACAAGTAATTACCGCACATGAAGGCATTTTCGTACAATTTTGTAGCAGCGCTTCGCAATACTTACTCCGCTAGAGTTCGCGAGCGACTAAACGGCGCGGTCACGTGTTTTTGTAAAGATACGAGCGGTCGCTCGCATGCTTGGCGCGCCGGCCCCGCCCACAACTCCTTTCTAACCTCTTTTATATGTTCTGTGTATACGAGTATATAACAAACAATGAAATAAAAGAATTTCATTGAAAACAAACTTTAATGTCAAAATCAAATACAAATTCATAAATATTTTTATTCATTGTCTATTGGAGTAAGTAATTTGATTGCTTGAACAACAACTTTCTTATTTATGGCTTTCAAATCATTGACAATTTCAGAAGTTGTAATATGCCCAATTGGATATTTCTATTGATTGGTTTGGATTGGTCCGGGGCTTCGTATCTCCGAGCCTATTAAAACCAATTAAGTTAATATTAGCTACACTTTTGTAATTACGTGACATCTATTAGACTAGTTGTTCTGTAAGAACAGTAGACCTCGCGAGCCCTTCCACGAAATAACCGATATTTTGCCGTGTCCCTGGCTTAGAAGAGTTTTGAAACCAACCTACCAATGCTGGAAAGAAAGTAAAAAGTCTCATATTTTACCCATAAGCCCAAACATGTTCTTGTGACTGAAATCTGCCTCTTTTGCCTCGAATAATATAAATAATAATATTAATAAATATATACGGACAAATCACACAGATTGAGTTAGCCCCATCGTAGGTTCAAGACTTTACGGGATGCTAATTTAACAATACTATATTTTATAACAAATACATATACAGATAAATATGCCAAACCCACGTCAATAAGCGAATTTGCGCCATCTATTGTTTTTTTGTGTGAAGTATGAGAATTTACAATATATGAATTTTTAGCGGTTTTATTGAATTTCACTATGTTGTTCAGACAAAAAAGTTGCGTCTTATTAAGAATAACAAAAAACGTATAATGACATTTTTGATTTTTTTTTAAATAGCTGAGATATGAGGTTTTGTTTTTATATTTCCGCCATTTTTTAAAATTTCGAAAAACTGGCTCGACTAAAAAATTTTATAAAATTACCGAACCTGCTCACAAAATTTCATGAGAATCGGTTCAGAACTGCGACCTGTAGGCGATAACATCCGGACAGACAAAAGAATTTTCGGCTAGTGGAAACTGAGACGCTTCGCTCGCTGCGCTCGCTCGGTCGATTATGATTTAAGAGCGATAACAAATGAAGTCAATTTAGCTGTAAAACCTTAATATTACCTACGTGGATATATAATGCCCATGTATAAAACGTAGTTTTGTGAAACAAATAGGTACCAAGACCTTAATTAATGAAACTGTTTTCAATTTACTATATAAAACACAAGTTTAGTGATTAACTACAACAAATAAAAATCTAATTTATCAAGTTTACCCGTGTGATTACCCGTGGACCCCGTAAAAGGTCGACCCACCTACTAAGGGTAAACAATGAAATAAATAATTTTGTACCTGTTATGATGTTTATAGACTACATTGCTTTATTTTTTAATTGGACATAATCTGAATAATTAACTTATGCATAAAGCATCGTTGGATACCACTTTTAATAAATGAATTAATAATTAGAGAAGGTTCAAAGTCAACCTTTGTGGGTCAAGTTTTAATCTCAAAACTGACATGTTGAGCCTAAATAGGATCTCTAAGGAATGCTGTCCCAAATTAGGGAGAGATTAATGATAATTATCATTAATCTTCCCCTATCCATCTCTCCGTAATCTGTCAACAACAAAAAATATGAGTCGATATAAAAGCAAATATTTTTCAATGTATTATTAGCTAAGCGTATATAGATTATGGTGTTATCTCTATCATTACTAGCTCTACACATATCTTAAAACAGAGTCATCCTTTTGTCTGCGCGATAAAATCAAAAACTTCTGACCGGTACACCCTCATACTATAAATTATCTCAACTACACATTTGAAAAACATCTGCTCTGACAAACTCTTCCTTTTAAAATATGATAATTTTACAAACAAATTATTAGACAAATATTGGCCTCGACTTCTGACCAGATTCTCATGTGGTGTTCACCAAGAGACAGTGTGATTCACGTGGAAAGTTTTAATGTACAATTCATTCGATTGATGCAGTTCATACTAGTTGGACTTGCCGTAGACAACTAATTGCGCTAAAATGTGTATATTGTTAAATACAGTACTTCAACTGTATATCACTGTTGGCCTCAAACAATGGACTTTTATTACTAGTCATTTATCACGGTTGCCAAGTCAATGTTTCAGGTGGGTGTTACAGATAACGAGTCTTCTTAGCTGTAAAGCCAAACAGGCGATAAAGTATCATTCAAAGAGCGGAAATAATGGGCGCCAAATATTGCCCGAGTCGCATCCTTCATTATTATAATACAATATTATAATACAAAATCTAACCCTGTTTATATCCTATACTAATATTATAAAAGTGAAAGTTAGTTTGTTTGTTGGTTTGTTTATTTGTTTGTTTGTTACCTCTTCACGCTTTATCTACTGAACCAATCTTCCTGAAATTTCGCATACACATAGTTAGAAGTACGGAGAAGGACATAGGGTACCTTTCATCCCGGGAAAAGGCACGATTTCTGTGGGAAATTCACGCGGGCGAAAGCTAGTTTATAATAATTTGAGTAAAGTGCTGCAAAAAGTGTGGTGAATCATCCGAAAGACGAAAAGCGAAGCGAAGGACCTCTGCTAGGTGGATCGACGATGTAAAGAGTATTACAGGCAACTAGATGATGATGACGGCCCGGGAATGAAAAGCTTGGCGTAGACAGAGGGAGGCGTATACTCAGTAGGGAGCAGTACAAAGCTAACGATGAATCTTGTCTCGAATACACTAAATTATATAAGTAAACTGCGTAAGTTCACTAGTGTAAAGACTAGTAAACTCGAATAAAGGTGAGGTCACACTAGAGATAAAAGGGATATTGGCGTGTCAGCACTATCACAGCCGCAGCTATCAAACCTATAACTTTGTTACGTTTATGATCCTATTCAATGTTTATGTTCCGTAGAGCCTCTTGGGGTATAAGAATAAAATATTGGGGTTTACAACCCCTAAATGTCGTGGTATTAAATAATAATTACAAAGTTTAGTGTCTGATTAAGTTATTATAAAGTTATAAGCAGATATGTATCAAATTAATGAAGTGATTATATGTCTGTACCACAGATTACTAAATAGTTACTTCGTAATCTGTACCCTGTAGCATGTGCTAAGGAATCGATATTTCTAGTTAATAAAGTATTTGTTCAACAGCAGTATTAACTCGGTATTAGAATATTTAGAAACTGCAGAAGGTATACAATTATAACTAGTAGTTACTAACTTTATTCAAGACTAGCGCCTCGCCCCGGCTTTGCTCGGAAGGTACATACATAAATCGTAGCCTATGTCACTCTGGTATAATGTAGCTTTGTATTGGAGAAATATTTTTTGAAAACGGTTCAGTAGTTTATCCCCTACAAACAATCTCACAAACTCTTCCTCTTTATAATTAGTGTGGTTAGCTTTTTCCCAGTACCGTTCAGGGGTCGTACATTTTGGCATCTTGTGTGACTTTTGAATATTTTGAATAGGTATTCAAAAGTCTTAAAATGTAGCCATCTGTTTTATAATAACTACTTTACATTCATACTTACATAAATAGCCACTTGTGTAGCCAAAAAGTTTCAACTGAATTTATATATTTTATTTTGTATTCAAGTTTTATTTTTTATTATTTTTTTTTTTATTGTTTCTCTTTTTTATTTTTTTATTTTATGGCATCCACGGAAGACTAGCGTCGTGGTTCACGCCACGACATATGCTGAGTGGAGCTGTGTTCATGGAATATGTATTTTTTGTATCAAATAAAAATTTTTTCCTTTTTTGTTTCTTTTTTTCTGATACTTTTGTCTCATTTGAGTTTGGTAAGATGAATGAGCTAGACATAGAAATAAACACATAAATTCTTACAACGAATATCCCTTATTCTGTGTCGAAGTCGGTTAATTTACTACACACACACACACACATAATATCTTCAACAATCACCAATTACCAGAGTGATTACTATCAAATCGCTATGTATTGAACTGGTTTACAGACTAATAGACTCTGACAAATTAGCAGCAGACTGTTAACTAATTAGACTAGGTATGTGTAGCACGATGTAGTCACAGAGATTCTCAGAAATTAATCAGTAGGTAAAATTATACAGGGTGTTTGGGTAAACACCTGCATCCTTTCTAGGGGTGAAAGTACTCATGAATATGAGCAACTTTTTATATGGGACCGGACTCTGAAATCTCAAAAAAAATCAGCTGTTCCATACATTTTAGGCGAGTAGGTATTGTAAAATGTATGGAACAGCTGATATATTTTTTTTGATCTATGAATCCAGTATACCTAGTAGATATAAAAATACTAGAATCAACCTTGCGTTTACATCAAGTTCTGAAAAGAAGTGCCCAAAATATTATAAATTGTGACTTCGATGTCAGAATTGAGATCTAACTGAATATCAAGATCAAATCGGAGTTTACGCAGAACCTAAGGGTGTTTAGTCATTCAATTGGAAACCTACCTTAATAGATTTATAGTATTTTTTTATGTGAAATGGTCATGACTCATTTTCAAAACTTTATTCGTTTTAAAGAAGTAAAAAAATTGATTGTGAATGCCTCATACTTAAGGTATAGTATTCAGTTTTCGGTCGTTTCACACCACATGCGATTCGAACCGCGGTACGAATCGCCCAAGACCTCTTTTTGAATGGGTTCTTTCGCATCGCAGTGGTTAGAGCGGTGCGAATGGCCAAAGGCATCCAGAAAGATACATTTTGCCTCTTTGGTATCTTGGGCGATTCGCACCGTTGTCCGAATCGCTTGTGGTGCGATGCGAAACGACCAAATACCCATGTGTCTACGCCATTGTATTCATAGCATGATGACTAACATAAGCCACCACGCGTATCTGAAATCGGGTTGGAAAAACCCAACGCATATTAGTTCCACACATTACGGTTTATTATTACAGTTGACACATTCATATGTGTTGCGATAATAAATGTAAAGTTATTATTCGTTCATTAACACAAGGTCCTCTTCTTTTACCTACTAATGAACTTATACATCACATTGTAATAATGCTATTGACAATATGATTTTTTTTAACGTTGCATATGAAAAGCAAGAGGATAATGACTTTTTAATATACCAAACTGTACTTACTGCCATCAATTTTTGGACACCTAAGTGTGGATAAACTGTACAACTGTTTGTTGACAAATATATTTTTCAGGTAGAGTTTGTTCTCATTTTCCTTGAGTTATTGCGCCACACTGTTTCACCTGAAAAATGTCACGTAGTGAGATGTGAGAAGCATCTCAATGCAGCGGCATGGCAACAAATAAAAGCTTACACATTTCAAGGTCGGTAACTCAGAACTCTCCATAAATGAAGGATAACTGAAATATTAAAATTTGGTATGCTATACAATATATAAGATCAGAATATTGTTTTTAACGTGGGTGCGCCTCAAGGAATTGTTTATGTGCGCTTCATTTAGTGCGCTAGAAAATAAATGCGGTTTAAGGAATAACTCAATATTACTAATATACTATTTATTAATATGCGCATATGTGTAATTCTTTCTGGCTTAAATTGTTAAGTCAGTAGTTACAAAATATTAGTAGTTATACTATACTTACAGTTCATTTGTACGTGACCTGATAGTAAATTAAATATTTACGTGACGGGAGTGTTAATATTCATCCTATGTACTCTTTTTGGCGTACTGTTAGCAATAATAGGTCCGTTTCCTCGAAATCTCACGTTCAATGTTTCACGAAAAAGTATCTGTCAAAGTGACAGGCTCAGAAATCGAAGCGATCACAGGAATGTACAGTCGGGAGCAGATAAAACTAACCCCCTTACCTCACTGAAATCCTAAAGAAAGAGAGACTTTCAGGTTTTTCTGCCCGCCCGACTGTACTTACTCAGTATTTAGAGTATCATGTGAGAGAAAGTCATTATTTTAAAATAAGGTCATAATTAGAGTCTACTTAGGTAAACGCTGCAATTCAAATTAATTCCACAGGGATATCGAGTTCTGTTTAAATATACAAGTAGGTAATTTTCTTCCGACACTTATTGCTGGTACGAAGGCTAAAATTGTATTCATTCTAATAAATGCATTCGATTAATGTATAATTAATGGGATTCAAAGTGCTTTGGCATTTACAATACCTTAAATATATTATGCTTTAGTTAGTGACAGATGCATTTTAATGCAAAGGAATAAACATACATACATACGCTGATAAATACATTACCCTCTTTTGTGCTTCGCGTCGCTCAGTTGGGTAGAAACATAACACATTATACAAGCAAAGGCTTTTTGTTAGCATTTTTTACAGGTAGTGCTTAGTGCCCCACATACAATGGTCTACCATAAACGGAGGATTAGTTCATCGTTTAGCAATGGAATTCCAAGTTCAATGCCACAGCAAATCAGCGAAGTACTTACTTGACAAACAAAACCACGCTTAGATCATATCATCTTTATTATGTTTGCAAATAAAGGATTTTTAACACCAGGTTAATACATAAAGGAGCGAACAATATACCATAGGTACATTTTACACATTTCTCTCTTTTTAGTCCTATTTCCATGAGGAAACATAATAAAGTCGTAGTAATGCCAAGAGAGTCGTTGTGTGTGTCTCATTCCATATAATGACCACGACCCTCAGTCATGAGACTGAGGGTCGTGGTCATTATATGGAATGAAACACACACAACGACTCTCTTGGCAGTTTTAATGGAGTGGTTTGCCATTGCCTTCTCCATTTCACACACTAGCTGATAAATCATCAACCAGAGTGCAAGGTTTCCTGATTTCCTCGCGATGTTTTCCTTCACCGGAAGCAAGTGGTGGTCGATGAAAACTAACATAGGTACATGAGTCAAATTGGTATTAAAACTCATGTAGCACGGGCAGGATTCGAACCTGGGAACTTTGCAGCCACAGGCTTTAACCACTCGGCCACCCAGACCCACCACCGCTTCAAACACATTTAATTTTGGAAAATAATTTTATCAGCAAGACATAGAGAATTTCCTCTGTAAGTATATGTATATAAAACAAAGTCAGATAACACCATTTTTTAAATATATTAAAGTATAGCTATATATCTACCTTGTATAGGTCCATTTTATCTCGAAATTTCTACGGGAGTAGAGCCCCGGGTGCAGTACTATTTTAATACACTACGTGATATTATTTTATTATTTACTTATTCTTAAGTTTCTTCCCATTATATAAGGTCAAATAGGTTAAATTCTTTTGAAACATTTACAGTTTGAACGCTCCTTCCTCCCTTAAGTTCAAAACAATTTGTAAACTATAAACTTAACAAGTTTTCAGCCCGTTGAAATTGTTTCGTTCAAAACCTTGTATGCTACTAAATGCTGTACAAAATGTTAACAATTCCCAAACAAACCTTTATCGCGCATAATATAATATGTAGAGTACAGTCAACAACAAAATTAGGTATCCAGGTCACAACACACAAACTATATTCAAAGTTTGCATAAAATTACTGTGTACCTAGCCGAATAGTCTTTTTCCTATAAACATTATTTTGAGCGGACAATGAACATTCCTTCATTCAGACCTGAATATCTAATAATTTATCTATTGTTAACTGTACAGAAGGGTTGTACTCAAAATGAAATTTTAAAAACACAATAAAACTAAAGGAAGCGTATGGTTTGCCAAATTGTTTTAAAATGCATATATTTGCTGTAAATATAAACAAGTACGAGTATTTTATAGTTTTAAATAATGCGTTCCCTTGTCAAAGGCGACGTTATTTGTGACCTAATGGGCCATAAATATTAACAGTGCATATTCGTATGATAAACCACTAACACGTTAAAAGCTTTATATGCATTTGTCATGTTCAACTCAGTGATAAATGCAACAAATGCATTTCAGAGTCACTGTGCTGCACGCAAAGAGAAATGCAGTGATTTTATGGTCACTTTCTTGATAAACTATAATCTATCGACATTATGCTAAAATAAATGACTAAAAGAGTCAAATAAGTGTTCATTAATTAACCACTGACAGAGCTTTTACCATGTAAAACGTATATAAAATGTCTTTGTGATATATCTGACAATATGTCGACATGTATTCTCCACATACTCACTCTTATGATCTCTGCCTGTAACTGATTATTTTTTTATTACCATTTAAAAAATATCTTAGTGAATTGTTTTGAACCATTATATTTTTCCTTATATTCTCTTAGCTCAGGTAGAATAAAATTCTACAGCATAAAATATGGGTGGCTAATTTAAACAATCTGGTGCTTTATTTTTAATTTATAGCTTCATTACAAGCACCTAGGCATCTGTTTTTCATTATCAAAGCATACGTCTGCTCTTCATCAGGTTATTTAGGTTAAGGTAAATTTAATAGAAATTATTTTGCTATTATGATAGATAATAGACTACATAGTTTTTGTAATAACATATTATTACATTTTCGTTACCTATTGTTGATTTCACTTGTGATATTTATTTTATACGTATATCTAATGATAATTAACCTTCACTTGATTATTCAATAACAATGATCATACTCGTAAATGAATTAGTCATAATTTGACCCTATCTCACTAGGCGACCCTTAGCTCACGAATACAAAGTCTACATTGATTAATACGTATTGTGAGATCACTCATAATGATATCATGCCAATCAGCAAGTACAATAAATCTAATAAAGTATTAAGCGCCAAGTCATCTCGTAAAAATCGTATGTATCTTATCTTATCTTAACACGCGGGGTCCGAGGTCCGGAAGTACTTCAAACCTTGGGTTTTTTTGTACTTACCCCAATGCCTTACTCACCCGCATCGGGAATTCTGAAGAAGGACTGCATGACCTTCAGAATATCACCTGTTGCGAAGTGCCTATAGTCCTCCAGGTTTGGATACGCTGATCCCAGGAGGTCCAGTCGCTTGTTTGCCAACGAGTCATAATAACACAAAATGTGCTTCATGGACTCCTCTGCTTCCGCACAAGCCCTGCACAGAGGGCTGTTGACAAGTTTTAATTTGTAGAGGTGACTGCGATTTTCAAAGTGTCCAGTCAAGGCCCCAATCAGAATTCTTGTCTGTATTCTGCTATACTTGCAGATTTCTTTGAGCCACCTGGTGTTGTCTTCACCAAGCATTGTCTTTGAATGTGTAAGTCCATCCTGTGCATTCCATTCGGAACTGTGTCTATCTTTAACATATGTATTAATTGCCGTAGTTACCATCCCATATGACAGCCCTACAAAGGGTTCAGGCCCTATTAAAGACTCATTTCAACCCTTCCTTGCCAACTCATCCGCATTCTCATTCCCCTCAACCCCAATGTGACCCGGCACCCAAACCAGCCTAAGTCTGTTGCGCCTACCTAAATTATTTAGGGACATTATGCAGTTAGAGACCAGTCCAGAGCCAACCCTACTGGAGTCGAGGGCAGCAAGTGCAGATTGGCTGTCGCTAAGGATGTAAATCGTGCAATTTTCTTGTCCTTCCTCTAGGTTCAATTTAGCACAGACAGTGATTGCATACACTTCCGCCTGAAAGACGGTCGAGAATCGTCCCATGCTCTGATACAGTTGTCTGTCCGTCGAAAAGATGCCTGCTCCTGTTCCTTGGTTGGTTTTAGACCATCCGTGTACCAGATTAGGCAGTCTTTTTCTTGAGGTTTAAATTCTCGTACCTACCTATGTCAAGTCAAGGATCAAAGAGAGGATTTTTAAATTGTTTTAAATAAGGTAAAATATCTAAAATATCTAAAATATGTAATATCAGGAATATGATTGAATTAATGATTTTAGCGTGTGAAGACAAAACTTAACCTATTAATATAGCGTACATGCAAAAACTTTTACTTATTTATCTGTTTGATTCTCATGTACTATTCCCGTTTTTTTACAAAATTGCAACCAGTCCTATCGCTGGCCAGTTGTTGCCATTCCTTATAAAAAGCAGTCCATCGGATCGTCAGATCATGAAATAGACCGGCATGCGTTTGACAGTAAATTTTATTAAAACACAGTACAGTGACTTGTCAAAAGTACCACCGTGCACCCCAGCCCACTGAACAAAATCGATGAGTAAGCTTTGCAATAAATAAATTTGAATTGAATCAGGATTTTCATATCACGACTGCGTGACTTGGGATCGTTATCAATTTAATTACCGAGAGAAATAATTCTTTTGTTTAACGATGCTTTTTGCCGTTTATATGTTAAGGCCAGGTCTAACCCCACATTCGAAATAATTGTAATTTTTCATGAAGAAATTTACCTAATTAGAGTTTAATTACGAAGTGAAAAAATAATACAGGATATAGATTATGATCTCTATTAAGGTTTCAACCGTGTACTTTTTAATAAAAATACATATTTTCGGCTTAAGTAATTCATAAATGCACCGAAAATTTAGAAAATATTTCAGCTTTCAAGTCATGAAACTTAAAATTTTCAGCGATAACATATATATATTTTTATATAATTAGTTTATATATATGCTTTATTAAAGTTTTAACTGAGCACTTTTGTTTTAAAACTAATATTTTTAAAGATATTTGAGAAATAGTTGCTAAATTGGTACAAAATCTGTTCGATCCTGCCAACGAAATTAGAACATTGTGTTGTGCAAAAAACTTATTGCAACGCGCACACGCCGCTGTTAAGCGCATATGAATTTTGTTTTTTGCAGCTCAGGTCGGACCTGGTCTTAACTGAGCTCAAGGGCCGATTTTTCAGGTATTTCAACAAAACCTGTCTCATGGAAAGGGTGATTTAACAAACATTCAATCAAACATCCGCCACAAGCCAAGATTATTTAATTCACGTTATAGCTTCTTTTTAATTTTATTTTGATTAAATAGTTAAGACTCTAAAAAGAATAATTAGTACTTACAAGTAAGTAAGTAGTTCTTGTAGACATTGCCAGTCATGACAAGCATAAATTAATTAAAATGTCGTTACGAAAAATATCTTTTTGGTTTATCTATCGACTCTATCTTTTATGTTTTTATGAACTCCTTACAAAAACATCTTATGCGAACGCTATTTAGTGACGGAAACGCCTGCTTACTAACCGATAAGGGTCGACCTTTGAAGCGAAGCACTATTTATTCGCAAACATAGTTTTGACGGACTCACCCTAAAAGATCGATACCCAAAAAAGCTGCCACATAGACCGGGGTAAATTAGAATATAGTAGCGGCCATATATCCTTGTTAGTTGAAATCCTTTGTATATAAATTGTTTATTTGGTCTGAGCTTGGATCGAGACGAACGTGATAATACAGCTTCAGAATGTGATTTTTATTGACAGTTTCTTCTGAAATTTGTTACTGTAAATCCAAACAGACAAAAGTACAATAGTGTATAGAGATAAATCTAAACTTTCTGTGTTATTAATAAAGATAAAAAACTAGACATTTTTATTACACGATTCTTTGAATATGAAAAGTTTTATCGTATGTTAATGTAGATACCTAATATATGTATTTACAATTATAGTGTAGTACATATTTGAAGAAATATCTGAAAATAAAGAAACTTACATACATACATACTTACATACATACATGAACCCTGAAAACATAACACTCCTTTTTTGGTCAGTCGTGTAATAATAGTCCAGCGATTGTAAGTTGACTACATATATGGCAGTAGAAATTAATCTCGTAATTGAAAAATAATGATGATTCTAAACTTGAGATATTCAATGTTCCAAAACCTTTCCAAGTGAGAAATTGCATTCGTCCGATTTTTGCTTAACCCTGTAACAAGTGAACAATGCTTGGCAGAAAATAAGATTCTTTAGAATTCGAGGCATCGCAATATTTTTATCTCAGTATAATAATAAATGCCTAACAATGGCGTCTTATTGGGTAAAGATATTGTAAACAATGCAAGAGGGAGGTTTTTACTGTAATCATTTACCCAGTACAAGTTAATTTAAAATTTCAACAAAGGCTAGCGGTAAATTGCACCGACTATTTGTGGTTATGGCCTAGGGTGGAAATGAGTTAAATACGAGTAGCAAAGTACGACTACAACATTTTGTTTCATGATGCTAAAGGAAAAGTTATTATTATTAATTTAATGCAGTATGGATTTAATTTAAATGTTTCGTGTTTTAATTGCTTTATATTGCAAAACTAGATATAATTATTGTTGAGTAGACAAATAGCTTAACGCCTTTCTGTCAATGTTTTGGATTAGATTGCAGACTGTTAGGGTTGAGTCTATACATGAAGTCTTTAAAATAAAAAAAAACGATTACTTTTTGGGAATATATTGTACTTTTTGGGATTTTTACTACCTACTATTTAAAGAATTAATTTCTTGGTTCATGTTTTTTTTTTAAATAAAAGTGTTTTATTATGTATTATTTAAGTATTTAACAAGGGAGGAATTTCGAAACATGTTTAGCGAAGTCATAAATTTAATAATTTTGCTCATATTGTAAACCACTGGTTCAAAAATACGAATCAAAGTTTATCAGACTGGCTTTTATAATCTGACCAACTGTTTACCTATTCATCAATCGCCTCGCATTTGTTTACCCGTAGAACTCCTAAAACTGAATTTCATAGAATTCTAATGGTATGACGCAAGGAAAATTTGAACTTTTTCATGAAAGAGCCAATAAAAATACTCGTACTTAGTTTCTGAAAGGAACCTGGAGTTTAATTAAAAATTTGTTGCAAGAGGACTTATTTCACATTCTTTTGAAATGTATTTCTGTTTTGTGATTAATGATTAACTTGAAAGCATCTCAGTAATAGCTATACATCACAGAATTCTAGTTATTTATGTCTTGGCAACGATTCCCAATCGGAACCGCGGTTCTACTCGCAAAATATCTATTTTTAAATCCAATGCTTTCGTAAGAGGTATCAATAATTTACCTTTTAGTTCACCTATTTCATGCTAAAACGTTACATGAGTTTATGACATAAAAACAGCAATCTGTCAGACTTTCTACAGATATTTTAAGACTTATTTCATATTCATATTCATTTATTCACATCAATTTGTAAACGTACATGCACATCTTAAATCTACATATTTACAAATTTACCTTTGCAGGCGTTGTGAATATAGGGTACAGGAAAATCTACAACTTTTTTCAATAAATATAGTTCACAAAACAGTATTAAATAATTTAAATCATATTCCATGTCAATCCTAAAATGTAAATTATCTGTAATAAATTAATAATTATAGCAAAAAATAAAATAAAAAAACAAATATATGGGAATAGTTACAACGTCATTTAGTAAATTATTAATATCACAGTTTGTCAGTCCAATAGTCGTTTAGATTATAATAACTTTTAGCAATCATTAATTTTTTTAATTCATTGTCAAATTGTTTACCTTGAAGGGTTTTAATTGAATTTGGCAAATGGTTGTAGGCTTTTATTGCCATGTAATATGGACTACTTTTGTACAATGCGAGATGTGGGGTAGGTACCACCAAATCACTACCGCGGCGTGAGACGTAACGGCTAGGTTTGTCAGCATTTTTTTCAAAAAGCGCGGGTGCTTCCGTACGAAGCGGCACAATTCATAAATATACATGCTAGTTACCGTAAGAATATTAAGTTTTTTAAACAGTTCGCGGCATGTTTCTCTCGGCTTAGTGAAAGTTATTATTCTTACGCAACGTTTCTGCATCACAAATACCGCCTGGACTTCGGCTGAGTTTCCCCAAAAGATCAACCCGTATCTTATCCAGGCAGCGGCATGACTGTGGTAAGTAGTGAGGGCGCATTCCATATTCGTACTTTTTCTAATTTGTCGTAATGCGTAGGAGAATTTACTTAACTTGCTAACAACTGATTCTACATGGTTTTTCCAGGTTAACGTTGAGTCCATTTTGATACCCAGGATTGAAAATGTATCTACCATTTCAATATTTTTATTATCATGAGATATATTTAAAGGTATTTCATTTCTTTGGTATGGCCGAAGATGCATTATTTTAGTATTTTCGAAGTTCAGCTCCAGTCCTATATTATCACAATGATTTGTTATCTTTCGGAGGGCCTCAGAGAGAATATTTTTTAATTCATTTGAGCTGTCGTAATCGCAAGATATAACGAGTGTCGCATCATCCGCGAATAGGACAATTTTATGCGGCTCGACTACAGTGGGCAAGTTATTGATATATACAAGGAATAGTAAGCAACCCAACACGCTGCCCTGTGGGATGGACCCTTGTACCAAGCTACTAGATGACCGATACTGTAATATTTCTCTACTGGCTTCGGAATAGTGAGGTATTTGTACGGCTTGTTGTCTATCTGCTAAGTAAGAAGACAGCCACAGTTTAGCTGGCCCGCGTATTCCTAGAGCGTCTAACTGCGTCAGCAAGATGTTATGCTTTACTCGATCATATGCCTTAGACATATCCATGAACACTGTTATTACACATTTATTTTCGTTTAGAGAGTCATATATCTCCTTGCAACAGTCGAATACAGCCGATATTGTCGAGTGGTTTTGCCTAAAGCCATGTTGATTTTTATGTATTACATGAAACTTTTCCATGAATGTACCTATTTTTTTACAAATCGGTTTCTCAAAGACTTTAGAAAAGACTGATGAGAGAGCAATGGGCCGATAATTAGTAGGACTCGACTTATCTCCTTTTTTAAATATAGGTTTTATTATAGTTATTTTTAAGCGTTCTGGAAATACTCCTTCGTCATATGATTGATTAATCAAGAAAGTCAATGGTTTTATAAATTCTTCAACGCAGTGTGCCAACAATGTAGCAGGTATTTCATCATAGCCGCTAGTATTTGGAACTAGCATGCCCCCGGAACTTTGTTTCCGTGGGAATTTCGGGAAATCCTCTCTTGGTGTTCCCCGACACTCCCTAAGGAACCTACATGCCAAATTTCAGCTTCCTACGCCAAGTATTTTTGACTGTGCGTTGTCTGCCAGTCACTGTTAGTCAGTATATGTAACAGAAATTTTTATATATATTGATAATGATGATAGAAAATTTAATTTAATAAATTTTGCTTAAAGCTTAAAGTGACAAACTTTTCGTATTAACTAAAAAGCGCTTTACAAAGTAAATGAGAGACAAAGTAGTGCAGAGTATGGCGTTACAAGGGAATACTTTTAGAGCGAGCCACTGCGGTTCACCGCAAGATTAACGGCTTCTCTAACTGGGAGTTTCAGCACAGCTTTCGTAGTCACTAAATCATAGGCAGTTTAATTAAACGAGTATTTTTTAAATGCAAAAACTCCCTAAAACATAATTAAAATCTCGTATTTCGGAGATTCCGCCTCATCTAAATTATAAACGAAAGCAAAGTAAAGAAATTACTTTAATTAATTCCAAGATCGAATTTTATACGGCTTCGGTAAATAAGTTTGGTAGAGGAAAAATGTTTGTAAGGGGTTATAAAGCTTTTCTTCTCATTGTGACTGTATAAGGTTATGCTAATCCTAATCTTAAATCTCAACTATCCCAATTGTTATTATAAATGCGAAAGTGAGTTTGTTTTTTGTTTTGTTCCTCTTCACGCTTTATCTGCACGACCAATTTCCTGAAAGGGGTTGTTGCACAAATGTATGGGGAGTCGGCTATATCATAAGCACCTATCTGAACTTTTCATTTTTGGGTCAGTATCAATGCCTTCTAAGTAAATCCCTTAAATTCGTAGCCTTTCTATGGTACATTTAGTTAACAAAATGGTAATGAAGGTTAGGCGAGTTCCGCCAAAATGGCCGACACCCATTTTGATTTGACGTTGACGCGCTTCATTTGACATTCCGATTTCCGGTACGTTCGAAAATGTACTTTTATTACATACTTGCCTGCGAAAAAGAATTGTTTATTTTATTTATTATTCATCTATTTATGTGAAATATACACATATGTTTTTGTGATATTGCATGTAACTTGTGTTAGGAACATTTACTTTAATTAATTTTCTAAAATATAATGAAAATATCGAGCATTGTATCTGATGTTCTGTATCATAATTTCTGAACATACGTACGGGCGCCATGTCAGTATCACCATTATACGATATTAAGCGATATTAAATGTATTTTTGTACCATAACAAGATCACGAAAAAACAAATATATGATGGTCTTAATCGGTTTTTGATATTATTTCTGATTTTTGGGGAACTGCTCATGATATAGCCTGCTCTGCAACATGCCCTTTAGCATTAACATAGAAGTACGAACATAGTATACCCTTTCAATCCGGGATAAAGCACTGTTCCCGTAGAAAAATCGCACGAGCAAAGCCGCGGACTAAAGAAAGTAACATTATACATACATATATTTTTTTCTATAAAACTAGCAGCGATCCCAGATCACTGCTAATAGCCCACATATAGCCAACCCACGAACTAACCCACGTGCTCTGGTTCGACTGACCCACCGGCTCGGGTCTGAATTTAGGTACACGGGCTATATGCGGACTGCAGTCTCTGCTACCCCTGCGTTTTAAGGGACCCAGGACGTCACTACATCCTCTTTTATTCCACATATTTCTCTGACATCAATATTTCTAATTCGATCTTTCTTTCAGTAACATTATAAATATAAGTATTAAAAATAAAAATTATCCGATTTTCTCATATTTTTTTATTCATGTTCAATGGTCTTATTTGTTTTGATAGAATGTAAACATAAACAGAACACTGATAAACAATGAAATAAGCATGTCATTTACCACTCCCATACACAAGAATGTGTCAACTGTGCCAAGGAACTTTCGCAATTTAATATAAAGTTCTTGTGTATTTAAATTAAATCAATTTACGCCTGCCTTTGTTTTCAGGCCGAACCACGTTATTACATAGCTGTATGCGACAAATTGATTACATTGGACATGAATTGAAGCTGAGCTCAATGACGATTAAAGCCTTTAACGAGGTTGCATTCAATGAAGATTCCTTATATGAGGTTTTACCCGTAGCTCCATCAGTATGACCCCCTGTGGGTGGGTTCGTGACCAAATTAATGGAACATTCAAAGTCAAAGTCAAATTTTTTTATTGAAACTTGGCCTTCAAAGAAGGCTCTTTTTCTCGTCAAAAAACATACATCTCATTATTTAATCATAATATATTGTCTCAATGCTACAAACTACTAGCATTTCGGAACGATCACTGCTGAGAAGAAATTCGCCACTTCAACTATTTTTTTTTTGCCTATTTTGTATCCCACTGCTAGGGACTGGGATAGTCTCTCCTTAGTTTCATTATGTACTCATACTCATAATAAAAATTAAATTATTCCAAGTAAGTTTATACTCACACTAGCTTTTGCCCGCGGCTTCGCTCGCAATCATCCTTTCTTAGCGGTTGCCTACGTCATAACAAAGGATGATTGCGAGCGAAGCCGCGGGCAAAAGCTAGTGTAAGTATAAATTTAGTTTTTTTTTTCTTGTTAGTTAATTTTTAATATTAACTTTTACGGACATACTTCTAGTATTGCATCCAAAGAACAGATGTCATATCCAGGAAATGTTAATGGTCTGTGTCGCTATCTGTACATAGATGTAATTATTATAGATAATGGTTGTTGCATATGCAGTTATGCCAATCGATGACAGCATATGGAAATCTGAATTCTGCGATGCGTCATCCAAACCAGGCCCAGTTGGACCCAGTGGACCGATTATGACTAACTTGGATTCAGCAGCTAGCATAGTATTTGAACCTAAATATGTAGATTTATAATATGTATATGCATCAAATTCCGCCTACAATACGCATCATTATTAAATGGAAAGAAAGCATTGGAACAATAAAGTTGGAATTTTTTTTATTGAGATTTTATTAAACACTTGCCCGCAAACTTTTGCCCGCGGCTTCGCCCGCGTGAATTTCCCAGGGAGCAGTACTTTTTACCGGGATGAAAGGTACCCTATGTCCTTCTCCGTACTTCCAGCTATGTGTATGCAAAATTTCAGGAAGATTGGTTCAGTAGATAAAGCGTGAAGAGGTAACAAACAAACTTACTTTCGCATTTATAATATTAGATTAAACATTCAACATACGCGACACCGTAAATTCTGCAAGACTTTATTCTAATTCGGTGATTATTGTTACTCCAAAATAAATTAATTTTAAATTGATATCCTGTTTTGGTGTTGAGAAAAACAAAACACGTTTTTAATGTCACTAGTGTTTAAAAAAGTACTTGTACTTATTATTATGTTCACAATGTTATATATTATTATCCTGAGTTAGGTAATTTATTCGAGATCAAAATTTTGGGAAATTCCATTTTCTACATGTGACATTTGGCATATTGGTATCGTCTTGGTTAAGATACTAGTATTTTTACCGTAGTATGAGTGTACCGTACCTATCGTCCAGACATGGCTCAAAAATGTGAATTGTTTTTTGTTATATCTTGGGTTAATACCTTGGTTACTGATGTGAATCATTCTTTCACTGATGATAGAGTGAAATTTTTCAAAGAGACGCATCAAATTAACATGTCCGGTCTCTTGGTGGGACCGGATAACATTGGTGATGGTATAGTTTTGGTTAGGCAACTTTCGCAAGAGTGAATAGGCATATTGAGTTTGCGTGTACCACCCTAGATCTCATCTTTGCTTCCCATCAGGCAACATAGAGGTCAAACGCACTCAGATTTTTAATAATAATAAAAAATGTCGGTGACAGGATAGGTGACCAAAGATTTATTATCACTTTCATGCGTTAAGTCACATAGGGCCCTTGTGTTGGGTCATAACCTATCTTCCATATTTATCCATAAGGAATATGCTAGTATACTGTTCATACACAATCACAGTATATTAGTAGTAGGGACATTGAAATAGCTGCGATAATGATGATGAATAATAAATGAATTATAAAATTAAAATAAAATATGATTTAAATATTTGATAGGACTTGCAGATTGCATTATTATGTGCATGTAATGTTAATTTGGTGCTGAGGTGAATCTGTGAATTAGGTTGAATTGATTAGTCGGTTGGTTTACATTACTAATTAATTGATACCATTACTGTTAGCTGTCCATAATTACAGTCCAATGATTCAGATACTCATTATTAACGTGAAATATACTTACATAATTGTGCCATATTTAGGAACTAACAATTAAATTTAGATTTTCTTTAATTATATAAAAAAACGATCATGTTCAAAATTCTTTACCAACTGACATAACTTTCAGATCATATATTTGTATTCGGATCTCGGAATTTTGAAAATTCGACGAATTCGAGTAAAAACGACATTCACATGGGTGAAGCTAGCATAGGTGAATATAAATTATTGTATATCAATTTTGAGTTCTGTCTAATTGAGATTTTTTTAAAGTCTAAATGCACCTGATTCTGACATGACAACTACAATTGTAAGTTAAAAATATTTTACTTTCTTCAAAATTTATTTACCGACTAGCTGTCGCCCGCGGCTTCGCCCGCGTGAGTTTCGCTTAGACGAAAAGTCTTTGTGTTCCAAACTGTTTCAGATGTTTCGGATCTTCGATTTTTATACGTCTACAGAAAATGCTCATCAGATTATTCAAGTTTTGCTAAGGCGCCATTTCCATATATGTTATAGTGTAGCTGGTCTCATGGAGTTATTCATCAGATGTTCCTGATCTTCAATTTTTATACGTCAGCAGAAAATGCTCATCAGGTTAAACGATTTTTGCTAAGGAGCCATTTCCATATATGTTATAGTGTAGCTGGTCTCTTGCAGTTCTTCATCAGATGTTCCAGATCTTCAATTTTTATACGTCAGCAGAAAATGCTCATCAGGTTGAACGACTTTTGTTAAGGCACCATATCCATATTTCTTATAGTTTAGCTGTTCTGCTATGGTTCTTCATCAGGTGTTCCAGTTTTCAAAATCAATTATAGCCTATATGTTGCCCAGGCTTAATAGCTATACAACAAAAAAAGTTTCATTCAAATCCGTTCAGTAGTTTATGCGTGAAACGCGTACATACATACAGACAGACAGACAGACAGACAGACAGACAAGAAATTAAAAAAAAATTTTTTTGCTTTCTATTGTTCTTTTTAAATGTCCCTCTATCCATTTTAGTCAAAAATACTAAATGTACAGACAAAATATTTTTACTGTTTTATTATATGTATAGATGACGTTTTCGTAAACCAGTATCTTCTTGGACTCTAAATACTAAAACATACTAAAAAGACGACTCACAGGTACAAGTTCGTTTTTATTAATCTTTTTTGGAAGTCCATTTACATACGATCTCCGACTTGGTTTTGTGATGTCATCCTGCGTACTTGCTACGTCATACATAAGTGATCATTTAACGAAGTGAGTCATTATTGCGTGAACTCCACTCATGTGGGTCGAGATAGATTAGATCAAAAATGACTAAACCTGAACATAAAACAAATTATTCCAAATTTAGAACCGGAAGTATTGAAGCCCCGGCAATTGGTTATATTCAAGTTCAATTCGGCCTTGAAATGTACCTTGTTTCTATCACACATATGACCATTTTGGTATTTAATAATGCGAATTAGTGGGTATAGTACATATTCTGACCTGAAATTTTTGCCCACAGAATCGCAACGTTTTTCATAAACATTCATATAAGGCAGTAAGCTTATTCAATCATCAGTAATTGTCATCGTGGAAACACCATAAAATAAGGTAAACAATACTAAAGTTGAAATTACCAAAGCCACACCAAAGCATGCGTAAACGCAAATGAACCAGGTATATATTATATGCGCCTGCGACGCTCACGCATTCATTGCCACGGCCGCGTGCCCAATAACTCGTATTGGAAGTTGGAAGTCTACCAGTCAGTCGACTTTACATCGTCGAGTAGATCACGCGCGATTCGCACACGATAATCGACTATGATAACATAATCAAACCGCTAGTTAATTAGTGAACGAACAGTGACGAAACGAAAGTTTAGTTTATTCTGATATCATCCAAATGATCAAGGTGTGTTTTGGTATTTTTATTGTGGTTGGTATCGGATTGCCAAGGGAGTGAACGGCAAAAATGTGTTTATATATAAAGATGAACGCGATAAGTGAAATCGTATAACGAGGATGCGAGGAGAAATTCGTCCGAGATAAAGCATTTTCTTGATTTTTCTTTTGTTGTTGTTTATAAACTGGAAGTTTGTGTGATCCCTAGGTTCTACTTTATTAAAGATCAACAAGCACCAAGAAACTAGTTATCAGATCATTAATATTGATTTTTGCCTTTGTGACGGCAAACTGGATGCGACCAGTTAGATGATTTACCAACATTATGTATTGAGTACATTAAAATTTAGGATGCTCAATGTCTACATTAAATATGCGTAGGCAAGCTCACAAAATGTATAAACACATTTAATTTGAATTCCAAACGACACTGAGCTAGTCAATGACAAATATGAAGGAAAAACTTGTAGATTTTAGATTTCATATTTTATTAGCATTTAGTGAAATCATGTGAAATGTGACGAGCATATGCAATGATATTAAAAAAGAAGCATATGTACTTAATTGTATAAATATTTTTTTCTGAGAAACCAAATAGACCCTACTTCACCTGCATAAGTTTTCAGTAATGTAATGCTATGAAAATGTAATAGGTATATTTTTCCAAAACGTCTTATAATATAATATGTAGTTACATTCGAATTAATTATGGATATTTTATCTATCAAATTTTTACCGTTACTTATTATTCTATCGATAGGTTACTGACTAAACTTCCAATTGAATTCCAAGTTTTTTAATTTTTCCATGCTTGAATATTTGTTTTTCTTTTTTTCAGATGAAGTATTTTGTTGCATTTATCGGATTGCTGTTGTGCTTCACCATAGTTAGTTGTAGACACTATGCAAACGAAAACACAGAAGAGTCATCAGATGAAACAGAACACATTACAAAAGCGCGGGAATTTGTTGCTAACCAAATGAGGCATAATCATCGTCGAAAACGTTGGCAGTCTAACTACGGATATGACTATCCACCACCTCCACCTTATCCCCTACCGTATTACCCCGACAGACGTGATTATGACCGAAATAATCAAGATCTTTTGCCGCAAATCCTGAGATTGTTAGATGAAATTTCAAGTTACGTTAAGCGACCACCTCCTCCACCTCCCCAGCCCATTTATGTACCATATCCAGTACCGTACCCAGTTCCTCAAGTGTGTTCCTGCATAGCTCCTACAAATGGATCACAGAATCCCAATGTGGATAACAGACTTAGACCAACTTTAGAGGACAGTAATCAGAATTGGGGACTACTAGTATCATCGAACGATGATGCCGATTATGAAGATGGTGGAGACGGATCAAGACCGATTTCTTTCGATCCGATAAAACCTAAATATCCAATACAGAGACCTGCACCTAAAGTAGATCATGGAACTACTCAAGGAGATGTAAGTATATGAACAATAGTTATTTTACCAATTACGTATTTGATATTAAAAAAAACTTTGAGTGCCCTCGTAACCACTCCTCGTTTCAGTGGTTCGTCCTTCGTTTTAGTGGGGAATTGAAGTCAAATTAATATTAATGACGATAATTTGACACATATAATAAAATTCGACTTTTTTACCTTCAAAGTGTTTTTCAACTTTCTTTTTAAAATGTACTTAATTTTGTTCTGTTTGTTCCAGCGAGACTTAAGTACTCAAGCTTCTGCGCCTGCGCCATCTCTAAAGGCTAATACGTGCAATATTGCTATACTCTCTTGCTGCAGTGGACAACAACAAAAAGCATGTTTCACCAGGTTTGGATGTGCAATGACGTATGCAAAAGGAAATGCCTGTACTTCTGATTCTATCAATGCAGCTCTCGATTCCTTTAAATCGGCGTACGCTCCAGTATTTTGAACCAATAATGGGGTGCCACTGCGCTCCCATAGAGTCATTATCAGTATTCTAGCGGCTGTACTTTGGTTTTCGTCTCGATTGTTTGTTGCTTAGATTGTAATTAAATTGCAACAAATTCACATCGACGGTTATAAATACCCTTGGTATGAATTTAGCTTCATCTAAATCGATAGTGCCTTTCTGTTTTATTATTGACAATATCGATTCTAAGAGAAAGATGGGGACATTCTCAGTGTTGCTTAAGGGACCTAGATTTCTGAACTTTCCCACGGAAAATCTTGCTAATGCTGCGGATTTCACTTTGAAGTCAGCTTCCACCATTGGAGAAAATCTGTCAATGGCTAAATGTTACGTCATTACTGTAGTTAGATTAGACTGATGCATTGGTAACTGTGTCATTGTGAAACCGGTCCCACACAAGCCATGCAGTCCCTTTTGTTATTATGGGGTCAGCCTGAGGTAACGTTATAGTTGTATCAAATTCCTTGGTTTTCAAATTATATTTTGTATAAGTATTAACATTTGTTAAATTGTGTCTATAGAAATATATTTTTGCCGATTTTACTTTAGGTAAGCATTTTGTCATAGAGTTTATTAGTAATACGTTATTCCAATGCAAAAATTGATGCCATATTTGTGTTACTTATGCCTGTCATATTCCATATGGAATGTTTTATCGAAAGCTTGGTGACATTTACGCCATTGGATAGTTAGGCAGACTGTTATAGTTTTATAACTCTCTCTTTTATTTCTAGTATGATGGTACATACGAGTAGTTAGGTATATTAATAAAAAGTAACGAATATGTACGCCATTTCAAACAAAGACTTTACCCAACTGTTACTTAAACAGTTGATTCAATTCCTTGTTAAAGATAGTTTCAGCTTAACCTCGTTAATATTATTAGCATCATTTTTATTATTTTTGTACTCCATTGACCTTAATCTGCAAACAAATTCTGGCTATTATTGTAATTTTTGCGAACAACGAAAATAGTTATTGTCTAATTACTATTAGATTCAACC
Organism: Ephestia elutella; assembly: GCA_018467065.1. Taxonomy (NCBI): domain Eukaryota; kingdom Metazoa; phylum Arthropoda; class Insecta; order Lepidoptera; family Pyralidae; genus Ephestia; species Ephestia elutella. The sequence goes on from CM031572.1 coordinate 9,252,646, forward strand.
TAACTATTCTATATTATTATTTAGTTGTGTAAGATTAGTTTGAATGTCTATAAATATAATTTGCGTTTGTGTTCGATTGGCAGCTATAATTCCTATTAATTGTAAGTGTTCCTAGTCTCAATTTGTACGTAGATTAATGACTAATTATGTAATTAAAAGTAACACCAACGTAGATATTTTATTTATTTCTAAACAATACCTAATACTATAATATATCCGTATGTAATATAGTGAGTACTAAGTGTTATAAAGATTTGTTCTGTAATGTCTGTCTGTTTACAAATAAGATTTAATTTATTTTTGAGGGTCAGCATTGTATAAACCGATGAGGATATATAATGTTTAGTCACAGAAAATTGTTAAGTTTATTATAATTGTTGTAGGTTTTAAGTTTCCATTATGCCTAACGATGGAATAATCATTAAAATACATAATACTTCCTACATAATTCTATGAGTAGACGATCATTCGACTACTTAGCTAAAGCGTTTCCGTCTAAAATGGGAATATTACTGAAATTAATTTTCAAGTTCTGCTCATAATGACAAGTAAACATGCAAATCAATTTTGGTTCAGAGTAGAGGCAAAATTAATGTTAGCGGTACTTCGACATTAGCTCGTCGCCATCTAAATTACTTGCGGTAAGTTGTTACGACTCAGTAATTATACAAGTATCTAGTCTCATAAATATATTAAACTAGCTTTTGCTCGCAGCTTCGCTCGCATATAATTCCTTGAGATATCTCTTTTTTCCGTGATAAATGTCTCCTATATCTAATCCTGAGTGATGTAAAATTTCACAACAGTCGTTGAGTATTACAGGCGTGACTGCGTAACTAATTTGTGATGTGAGGCTATCAGACAGATATTTAGAAGAATATAAATAAAATAAAAATAAAGTATAAACTCGAAGTACATGTTTATATAGACGTAGTAAAAACCCAATGGAGACGTTTGATCTGGCTGTTCACAAGTAATTGTGTCGCGCTCAAGTAATTTTGATACAGTTACAGCGGAAACGAGTCATGTAATGGGGCTTACCGTCACCTGGCTTGTAATTGTGACAAAATAATTACTGTTATTAGTATACGGAAATAAATTGAAAAGGGTAATAAGTATTTATACACTTTACTCGTACTATATAACATACCTTCGTACGATATATAAATAAATTGTATCATATTTATGACATGTTTAATTTGGTTTGGTTTCACGGCTAAGGGTACACAGCTTTTAAAAGTTTTTTTACACGACTTCCCAAGAAAAGTTATATTTTCAGGGTTTATGTATGTATTTAATTAAGTATTATGTATGTGAGGGTAAACATAAGCTTTGTAACGTTTAGAACTTTAGTAGTCCTTAATAAAAATTGAAATGTAAGCGAGGATTATTCTTATAAAGGAAATATATTCTTAAGCCAAGCCTTCTATATATATTTCGGCGCGGAGCTTTATCAAGTACACGTTGACTGGGGCCCGCATAGGTGATATGCATTCCTAAGCCATTGTTTATATTAACACCATTAAAGCTCAGTTGATATCGGCCGCAAAGAAGTTCTTTGTTCATTTCATAGAAGCGGGGCGGTGTGAGTGTATAAACACCGCAGAACGTAGCCGTGGGTCTGAGAAACTAAATTTGATGATTATGCACTGCTCATAGTTCTGGAATGAACGTCGCATAAACAAGTAGACTGATTCGAAATACAGTGGAGTCGGGACGTGTCACATACCCCGATCGTGTCGTGTGAACCTTAACTTGACCCACGGATTCGTTACCGTTTCATTTAGTTTAGCGAAATCTTAACTTAAATGATTAATGCAAATTATAAAGTGACCACAGACTATGTTCATTGTTCCTGATATCACATTCTTATAATCTATTTCAATTGTGATTTATTAACTCGACTTGCGTGCGTGATTGTACCCACTGATTTGCCCACTGAATATTCATTGATGATGATGACGATAATGACCCCTTCTGATGATTATGAGCCTTTTCCGCTTCGACATCAGAAGTGGGATACGCGCCGCGAGTGTAGTTTTGATGAATTTGATGAACGTGTTGGACTAAGACAAGAAAATCTGGTGCACCTATATGATGCACAGTGTGAGGTGAATACAAATTTTGGTGATGGTGTGGTTCACTGGATGTGGAGAAACGACGATAATTACGGTCAGTCGTTCCATTTTTATTTTGGTTTTATTTGATTATGGGTGATATTATTGCAAATGTGTGTGATAAGCTATTGACATATTTTTTTTCACCCTTGTAGAAATTGAGACTGGCCATGTACGGTTCTTTTTTTTAGATGATTCCAAAATTTGTGTCAAATTGACATTGTAAATGGTTTGTTGATTTTTATTTATGAAAAGTAAAAAAAAAAAACTTGTAAATCCGTCAAGTTGAGGAAATTATAGTAATTCATTTAATGAATTCATCTCTATCATATTTCTATTGACCGGTTTCTTAAAGGCAATTAGCTTATCGATACCTGCGTTAGATATGGACATTGTTTTATTTTTATTTGTTTGTGAATAACACGTCACAGTCATGTGGATTATAGTTTATTTTCATAAAGATGAAAGTTAATTACTTTCTTTTCTTAAGTTTTTATACATACTGGTGAAATTATCAACCAATCAATTATTTGATTGATTTGAATTAGGTATCTCTTTTATTTTTGAGTTGGTTGATTGAACCGTGTACTCAGAAGCCACATAATTTGGGTTTCTTTAGATTGATTAAGTTTAAATAATATTTGATAATAATTTAAAAAAAAATGTACTGAGTGTACTAATTTTATCATACAAACTATAATCACTGCTATAATATTGCTGCTGCTGTTGTTGTAAATATTTTATTTTTTGAATGAAAGAATTACTTTTTATATCGCTGCGTAAGCGCGACTTAAGTGGCGTGAGACGCGGATCGAGGGGACGACTGTTGCGCACTTGGCCCAACTTCGAAAGCTTATAAATTTATGATAAAAAAAGGGGTTGTTTAAAGTACTTATGTCATAACATGTTATCTGCAAACAAAATTTATTGTGGAACTGACTGCTATGTTTAAGTTGAACAGTGCGCAGATTAAGTATCCGTCTTTTATTATAAAATGTTGCAAGTTTGTAATTTGGAGCACTGACTTCGTACTTTAAGAAATTTAAATTTACGTGTACATGTGATGGTTTTGGAATTTTTGTCAAGATTTTTATTTTCACACTGTGAGGACTAACACTATTTCATGACTTGATCATTTTAGTGATACTTAAAAAAAAAAAAAAAAAAGAAACTTTAATTTTGGATTTTGGCAAGGTAATTTAAATTTGTTTGGATGTGTTACGAGTACCACCAATGAAATTTTATTTTAAAAAGTAAATAAAATAAACAGAAGGCCTGCAAGCAGCGCTTTTGAGTTGAGGTAAATGAAGTAAAAGAATGTTAATAAATCATTATTATTATTATTTCAATTTGATAAAATGGCAACGATGATTTTTAACTAAGTAGGTAAGTTATAGATTATTTTTAATTTATAGCGCCTTCCTTTGTTGAAACGTTGACAAGAGCAGATTGCGTGCCAGTGATGAATTTATTTTTTTATTTTATATCATCATGGATTTGGCAATTTAACAATAACATAAATGAAACCTGGCTTGTGTTTAAAAAAAAAAAAAATCTGTTATCAAGTATCAAGTGATACGTCATCTGAGTTTTGTATTTAACGTGGATAATTAAACTGACAAATGAATAATTAAATTGACAAAAGTCGGAGTTATTTGACATCCTGTGTTTTCATGTAATCATGACATTATGCGTACCAATTTGAGATTTTAATTGACATTCAGCGCTTATGGTTCTGCGTATTTTTGCGTATCTATTTTTTTATTACGGGTTTCTGACAATTTGCGAATAACATTTTGCGATGAAGTAAGTCTGCCAAGCTGGCAATATGCGTGCTTTTTGCGTATCATGCGTATAAAAATATTATTTTATTTTGATGGTGTTTGATGTAATTTACCAATTTTTAAATGTGTTGTTAAAGCAATGTTAAAGGTTATGATTGGGACATCCTCAAAAAGTGAATACCTATTTTAAGATCATGCTGGTAATACGTCAGTCAGGCCGTTGTCGGCGGTTGTATTTGAAACGACCTGTACAATGATAATAGTGAATTAACCTAATTTATTTGGTTTGTGGCTTGTTCTTGTTGTCAATCGTAGGCCATATTCCTAATCCAGTTAAGCTGGTCGGAGGCTACGCGGTGGCAATGAGTAACAGGTGTACAGACATGGGAGTTTATTTGGACAGAATGTGAAAGTTTGTCCAGTTGAAGTGAAGACATTAAGTTTTATGTGACGGTTGTTAAGTTTTGACATATTACTGATATGACGATGTCACTTGTGAAGATATTTTATTCTGATATTATAACAGTAGGTATGAGGTTCAGCTATAACACACATAATTACTGCAATTCATTAATTACTTATGATTTATGATTAATAAAGTTATGTTGTTACAAGTGATTTATTTGCAGCCGATGCAAATGGATGTTGATGTATAGCTGATACACATGATTGTTGTTGTGCAGCCGATGCACATGTTTGTTGAGGTGTAATCTATACACATGATTGTTGTTGTGCAGCCGATGCACATGTTTGTTGAGGTGTAACCGATACACTTGATTGTTGTTGTGCAGCCGATGCACATGTTTGTTGAGGTGTAACCGATACACATGATTGATGTCGTGCAACCGATGCACATGCTTGTTGTCGTGCAACCGATGCACATGATTGTTGTCGTGCAACCGATGCACATGATTGTTGTCGTGCAACCGATGCACATGCTTGTTGATGTGTAGCCGATACACATGATTGTTGTCGTGCAACCGATGCACATGATTGTTGTCGTGCAACCGATGCATATGATTGTTGTCGTGCAACCGATGCACATGATTGTTGTTGTGCAACCAAAGCACATGTTTGTTGATGTGTACACATGATTGTTGATGTGCAGCCGATGCACATGCGTGTTGTTGTGTAGCCGATACACATGGTTGTTGATGTGCAGCCGAAGCACATGCGTGTTGATGTGTAGATGATACACATGATTGTTGATGTGTAGTTGAGACACATGTTTTATATTGTACAGCTGATACACTTAATTGGTTTAGTGTAGTAGATACACTTATTGTTTGTAACAACAACACCATAGTTTATTGAACCTTGTCAATGGACATTATTTGGAGTTAAATTGTGGGAGATATCGTAATTATGTGTGTGACAATATTTAAAAATATTTTCATAATGTTTTCAAGCTAATTCTGATCTGTGTCCTCTAGAACGTTGAGGATTTGTTAATTCTAAGTTGTGCCGATGATACTGGAGACCTAATTGCTGGTTTAACTTAGGGCCAGGATAGCCGAGCGTGTAAAGTTATTTGGCACACGAGGACGTGTGACAGTCAGGATCGCCGTTTCGGCGCGGAGCTTTATCAAGTACACGTTGACTGGGGCCCGCATAGGTGATATGCATTCCTAAGCCATTGTTTATATTAACACCATTAAAGCTCAGTTGATATCGGCCGCAAAGAAGTTCTTTGTTCATTTCATAGAAGCGGGGCGGTGTGAGTGTATAAACACCGCAGAACGTAGCCGTGGGTCTGAGAAACTAAATTTGATGATTATGCACTGCTCATAGTTCTGGAATGAACGTCGCATAAACAAGTAGACTGATTCGAAATACAGTGGAGTCGGGACGTGTCACATACCCCGATCGTGTCGTGTGAACCTTAACTTGACCCACGGATTCGTTACCGTTTCATTTAGTTTAGCGAAATCTTAACTTAAATGATTAATGCAAATTATAAAGTGACCACAGACTATGTTCATTGTTCCTGATATCACATTCTTATAATCTATTTCAATTGTGATTTATTAACTCGACTTGCGTGCGTGATTGTACCCACTGATTTGCCCACTGAATATTCATTGATGATGATGACGATAATGACCCCTTCTGATGATTATGAGCCTTTTCCGCTTCGACATATATATATTCTTAAGCCAAGATTATTCTTATCTGTTAGTTAGGTAATAATAAATGCAGTGCTTCAACTTGACGGAAAACAGCGTGTGTGTCCTACAAAGATAACGGCCGTGACTAAGTGCGCCGGCGAACGCAAATGTACGCACATTATACTTGTAAAGAGGTAACTACGGAGGGGCTTGTACTAGTACTGGTGGCTGATAACAAAGGTTTTTCTTTACTGGGAGCGATATCGTTGATATGCTTAAGCATAGGGCGATAAATGAAGAAAACTAACGAATATACTATACTTATTCTAGGTTATCTACTAACAAAAACACTTCATTTCATATGTTTTATTATTTTGCCCAAAACGTATTTACCCTTATTGATACTAACCGGGAAAAGTGATTAGGCATGAAATTTTAATCAAATTGCCCATGTGACATGGGCATCTATATATATATAACTCAAAGGTGACTGACTGACTGACTGACATAGTGATCTATCAACGCACAGCTCAAACCACTTGACGGATCGGGCTGAAATTTGGCATGCAGGTAGATGTTATGACGTAGGCACCCGCTAAGAAAGGATTAACGCGAGCGAAGCCGTGGGCGCCAGCTAGTTATGTATATAGGCCGATCACTATTTATGAGATGCTCTATGAGATATATTAGATTGACACAAGTAACAAGCTAATTATTAAAAATAAAAAACACGACTGACGAGTTTTTACTCAAAAAGTACATACAAACATATAAGTTATATACATTTTTGAAATCGCCTTCTAAAGCCCTTCAATTTGATACCCCACTCGATAAGATTGATTAAATTTTATTTTTTTGGTCTGCTATTTATCGCATATATAATCCGCCATTTTGTTTTCATGGTGACGTCATATAGCCTATGTCACTCGGAGGAATGCAAGGAATCTAAAAATATCTCTCACATCAAAATCGGTTAAGCCGTTCAGGACTTATGGTGGAATAAAGAAACTTACATACATACATACATGAACCCTGAAAACATAACACTCCTTTTTTGGTCAGTCGTGTAAAAATAACCACAGAATGTATTTGTCTTCGAGCAACAAGCATTTTCTCGCGCGGAGTCCGTGCTGCTCTATAGTGTTTGCTCACTTGCACAATTTTTTTTATCAAATAGTTGTTTAAAAATCTTTGTAACCTTTTAAAAAACGTTCAAGGTATAACCAACTGTCAATCATCGTTTGAAAACTCAAATGCTAATGCAGCTATTTATACTGGCGATTGGCGATAGCGATCGATGATTTTTTTTTATAAGTTTTATATTTATTACAATAAATACAAGGCCGAAGCAAATTAAAAGTACAGAGTTAAAACGCCTAAGTAGTGGTCGAATAAAATTGTAAATATTTTAATTCCTTGAATGTATATCATTATTCTATATTTCTCAATAGTAATTAGTAGGTACTGGAACAGAAGTAGGTATTTAAAATTCTTAGAGGTTTCTGAGGCTCAGCCTCAGAAACCTCTAAGAATTTTAAATACCTACTGGACTGGACTGGTAATGTAATGTATTCTGGTAGATATTTATTTTCTACTGGCTTTTTTTTTTTTTTTTTATAGAATAGTAGGCAAACGAGCATGCGGGTTGCCTGATGGTAAGCAATCACCGCAGTCCATAGACACCAACGACCCTAAAAAGGTCACTGATGCGTTGCCGACTCTTTGAGAAAGCGATAGGCTCTTTTCTTGAAAGTCCCAATGTCGAATCTATTCGGGAACACCGCTAAGGGAAGCTTATTCCACAGCTTAGTGCAGCGCAATAAAAAGCTGCGCGAAAAACGGGCAGTGGTTGAACACCAACCATCAAGGTGGTGGGGGTGGTACTTCTCCTTAAGGCGTGTGGTACGGTGGTGGAATACAGCGGCTGGTATAAGGTCGAATAGCTCCTGCGAACACTCCCCGTTGTAAATGCGATAGAAAATGCAGAGGGACGCAACATCTCTGCGTAAAGCCAAAGAGTCTAAACGATCAGAGATTCTGGAGTCGCCGACAATTCGAGCAGCTCTTCGCTGAATGCGGTCAAATGGGCAGAGTTGATATTTCGGTGCTCCAGCCCAGAGATGCGAGCAGTATTCCATATGAGGCCGGACTTTACTGGAAAAATATTTTTCGTGTAAAATGGCGAGACAATAACGTGACAATACTGGAAAAATATTTTTCGTGTAAAATGGTCATGCTTTAATGGAACCCTTTTAGAATCGCGAAATTTCGAACACCGACCCACGAGGCGTTAGAGATGAGTTACATGTATTTACATTTCAAATAGAATTCAGAATCTATATGAATAATTGCAAATAACACACGTTTAGAAATAAATATACACTTTAATGGCCATATTTTTAGCCGATTTATCTTTAGAACATGTAAGATTATGAATGTAAAAACTAAATGACTGCTTGGGTTTCAGAAATTACGGGTTATTCTGAGCGTTTTATTTAAAATTTCACGGTACATTAGGAATATCATTACCGAGAGGAGGTGTCGGCGCATTAATGAGGTGACTCTGGCCGACTCGAGTCGAGACAACTCTTTTCTGCACACGTACGAGTGGATGAGAAACCTTGCCCCCCAGCAATACAATTATAATGAGTCTAAAAATTAATTTTAAAAGGTTTTACAAGGAGTGTGTCATCTGATTGCACTCGCAAGTCTACTTTATGCTTCTGATTCCTCGTAGTTTGTTGGTACTTTTGCCGATGCGATTTTACAACATCTTCTTCTTCTTCAGTCTTCATTTCCCATTTCATTTGGGACCCTTCTAATCTTCTTGCGCCATTCGTCTCTGTTGTGCACCATGTCAGGGGTGACGCCCAGCGTCGCCATGTCTGATTTACAACATCGTTAAAACTTTTTAAATGAATTTAATACAATATACAATATAACTAGTCGTTCGCTGCGAACGTAGACCTCGCGACTATTAAAATACAATATTTATTTTCACAAAAAATTAAATATCTCAAAAACGGCTGGACCGATTTTGATGCCCAACGAACTTGAAAATTCTATTAACCATCCCTACATACATATATTCCAACTTTCATCAAAATCGGAACAACGGTTCGAGAGTTATCGCGGAACAAACATACATACATACATACATACATACATACATACAAACAATGTGTTTTTCGCTCCAACTTGAATTATAGCCCTCGCTCGCTTCGCTCGCTCGGTCAATTATAGCCCTCGCTCGCTTCGCTCGCTCGGTCAATAAATGAATACAATACAAAATGTATATCCTGAATCAACCATTACTAGTCGTTCGCTGCGAACGTAGACCTCGCGACTATTAAAATACAATATTTATTTTCACAAAAAATTAAATATCTCAAAAACGGCTGGACCGATTTTGATGCCCAACGAACTTGAAAATTCTATTAACCATCCCTACATATATTCCAACTTTCATCAAAATCGGAACAACGGTTCGAGAGTTATCGCGGAACAAACATACATACATACATACATACAAACAATGTGTTTTTCGCTCCAACTTGAATTATAGCCCTCGCTCGCTTCGCTCGCTCGGTCAAAAATTTGTAGGATATTCTTAGGTAAAATCTAATCATGAATATAACTGGGGGCTAAACTTTGTGTGTTATTACTAGCTGGCGCCGCGGCTTCGCTCGCGTTAATCCTTTCTTAGCGGATGCCTACGTCATAACATGCCTGCATGCCAAATTTCAGCCCGATCCGTCCAGTGGTTTGGGCTATGAGTTGATAGATCACTATGTCAGTCAGTCAGTCACCTTTGAGTTTTATATATATATATAGATTGCTGGGATATTCTCAACTTTAGTTAAAGAAAGCTGCTTAATAAATATATTTCAAACTAAATAGAAAATACTTCCTATTGGTGGACAGTAAGAACCAACACTATATTATTTTAAATGATGATTCATTGGTACATAAAGATAACATCGGGAATCTGAAGTGATTTATGTTCTTGGCGTCTGGAGAGCGCGTCTTACATATATTGTACCACAGATTATATTACTATATCTTACAACGAATATACGGATAGATAGAACATAGCATCAATATTTAAATAAAGCATATATCTATCTTACCCGTGGGATGTGTTTGTGTGCAGAACAACTACGGTCTGCTACCAGAAAATGTGGCAGAGGGAATCCGGACAAACGAAGCGGCGGGAAGAATTCTGTACCGGAACTTCACCGGGAAAAAACCACCGGTAAAAATAAGTACCGGGAAAAAATCTCCACGCGGCACCACGTTTGCCCGACTAAAACCTAACTAACTTAACGCAGTCTGCTACCACCGTAGCTTATGAAGGGAGCTACAGGGCCCTATATTATAACCTAACCTATAAATTAATTACAATTGAAAAGCACTTACCAAACTAAATCTTCTTTTTCTTCGGATCCAAACTTGAGTGTCTTCGGGAAGGGGGAATTCCTAATCACCCTACCTAACCCATGAGATCTCAATTCCCCAGAACAAATAAATAGATTTCTTCCCGAAATCGGCTCGGCAACAGGTAGATGTGAGCGAGCAGCCACGCGTCGCATCCCACAGGAGAAAGTCACAATGACGGGTACACAAACACAAAGTTCAATAGTTATTTAACAAACAGGAAATTCACAAATATCACTCAAACTAAACAACAAGCAAAAGACGCGAGACCGCTCCGCGTATTAAAAAACAAACCGATATCGCATAGGACAATGGCGACCGTCCACGAGCCATTACACGCGAGCAATGTGAGAACCCCAAAACGCCTGGCGGCGATAACAGGAAACGCCTGCGTTTAGTTTTACCCAATATATTACAAACATCCCCCCGTCCCGGTCTGAGAAGCAGACCGCTAGCTTACTCTACGGGAAGGCGGGCGAGAGAGGTCACACCTCTCCTTAAAATCGAACCGTCGACCAACACCTCAGCCACACGCGGAGTGCCATCTCCGCCAAGAATCAAACGTAATATGCGAGCTCGTCGCCAAAGCAATGAGGGCAAATTTGCCTCTTTTAACAATACTAAATCACCCTCCCTGGGAGGCTCAGTCCTGTCTGTCCACTTCACTCTTTGCTGCAGCAAATGCAAATATTCAAGCGACCAGCGACGCCAAAAGTCCTGGCTCATTTGCTGCAACATTTGAAAACGCGACAACCGATATACGCGTTCATCCTTCCACGGGTATTCGGGCAGGGCATTCAAAGGCCCTCCCACCAAAAAATGACCAGGGGTGAGAGCTTCCAAGTCATTTGGATCTGGAGATAGCGGACAGAGAGGACGAGAGTTGAGGACCGCCTCAACTTTACAAAACACCGTGGCCAGCTCTTCAAAAGTTAGAGCCGTTTCTCCGATAATGCGGCGGAGGTGGGTCTTTGCGGATTTCACAGCCGCTTCAAAAATCCCTCCCCAATGGGGGCAACTTGGGGGACTAAACTTCCAGGTTATTCCCCTTTGGGCAGCAATTTGACTTAAACTAGTACAATTTTTATCAATAAACACAGAAACATCCTTAAGATAATTTACAGTTCCCTTATAGTTTGTGCCATTGTCAGACCTAATAAGGGAAGGTAGACCTCGACGCGAAACAAAGCGATCCAACGCGGCGACGAAGGCCTCCGTAGTCAGAGCCGATACCACCTCCAAATGGACAGCCTTGGTGGCCAAACAAACAAATACACACAAATAGCCCTTCACAATACGGGCATTACGAAAGGGAGAAGCCTTGATCGAAAAGGGACCGGCAAAATCGGTTCCAACGCCGTCAAACGGTCTCGAAGGTCGGATTCGATCAGCGGGCAAATCACCCATCTGTGGTTGCATCGTGGATGCCTTCAACCTATAACATGCAATACATCGAAACAGAACACTACGGATTGCTCTTCGGGCAGACAATATCCAAAATTCGCGTTGCAAAATAGCCAACAAAGCATTGCACCCAGCATGGGCGTTACGAATGTGTCGATCAGACACCAAAAGCTGCACCAAGGGTCCGCCCTTGGGCAACAACAGAGGATGGCGAGTCTCATATGGAAGATCCGCCTTCCGGAGCCTGCCTCCAACCCGAAGAAGCCCATCCGAGTCGATGTACGGGTTCAAACGAGCGACCGCGCCCTTCAACTTAGCGCGTGCTTCGCGCAAAATATGAAGCTCTGACTCAAACCGTCCGGTCTGCACGACACGGACCCAATGCAACAATGCGCTCCGGCGCTCTTCTGCACCTGCAATCGGCTCCAACCGCTTTGCCTGTGGGTTTCTACAATTATGTATGAAACGCTTAATCCAACTGGTGACACCCAGAAGCTTATCCAAGCTGCTATACCGAGCAAGTAGCCAATCCGGCTCCGACGTCGTCTCAGCGACTACAGCATGTACACGGAGCCCAGTCAAACTCAAAGAAGTAACATCTGTCTGACAGACAGGCCAAGAAGTTTCTGATCCCATCAGCCACTCTGGACCCCACCAGAGCGGGTGTGACACCAATTCTGGTGCCGTACAACCTCGGGAGGCACAGTCCGCTGGGTTAAGCTCTCCCGGCACATGTCTCCATGTTATATCAATTCCGATATTCTGGATTTGGGAAACCCGATTTCCCACAAAAACCTCCAAGGTATGTGGGGCCGCGCGCAACCATGCAAGCGCGACCTGGCTATCCGACCAGGCGAAGATGTCCCGTATCTCGACCGTGGCCGCCAGCTCACATGCAACGTGATGCAACAATTTAGAGAGAAGGTGAGCTCCACTCAACTCAAGCTTGGGAATAGTCAGCCTAGTCCTGATGGGGGCGACCTTGCTCTTCCCTAACAAAAGCGAGACATTGACCCGGCCATCGGCGTCAACTGTCCGCATATAGACTGACGCGGCATAGCCTCGCTCCGACGCGTCACAAAAGCCATGCAGGCTGGCTCGATATTTCCCGGGGGGCAATATTCGACGAGGCAAGGCAATCCGATTGACTTCCTTAACCGATGAAAACAACTCGAGCCAATCATCCAATGGAGAGCCAAACAGCGGCTCGTCCCACGAGACGCCCAAAGTCCAAAGTCTCTGAAGAAGACACTTTGCAGAGAATATCACTGGACTGATCCAACCGCTTGGATCAAACATACGAGCTATTACGGACAACACCGTTCTCTTAGTCCAGACTTTTGGTATTTCCAAGTCCACTTGGAATGTGAAAATATCGGTTAGCGGCTGGTACTGCATGCCCAGCACCGCTATCCTGTTGGGATCATCCACATCCTCAAACAGGTGAGGGTTCTGTTGGTGATCCTCCGGGATCCCTACTAGAACTCTAGGCTCATTGGACAACCACTTACGTAGCTCGTAGCCACCCGTTTTCAATATTTCAATCAATTCATCCCGCAGTAGGAGGGCCTCCTCAATACTTTGGGCTCCGGTGCACACGTCATCGACATACAAGTCACGTGACAGCACGGAAGCCCCACGGGGAAAGCGGATCCGTTCCCGCTCTGCCAATTCAAGCAATGATCTGATGGCGATATAGGGACTAGATTTCAAACCATACGTGTTTGTATTGAGTTCATACACCGTCACAGGATCCTCAGGGCGCTCACGCCAGAGTATCAACTGGAATCGCCTGTCCTCAGGATGTATGACTGTCTGGCGGAACATCATCCGGATGTCCGCACCAAAAACCACTTGATGTCTTCTAAAGTTCAAGATGATGTCAATTATGTCCCTATGCAATTTGGGACCCGAATGCAAACACAGATTCAACGAAACCCCGTTCGAAGTGGGTGCGGACCCATCGAAGACGGTCCTCAATTTGCCTGTTGAGGCCTTCACCACCGCGTGGTGGGGCAAAAAATAATGCTCAGTTGAGCTCCAATCAACTCGAGCCGGAGACATGTGACCCAAATCCTCGTACTCGCGCATAAATTCAATATATTTATCGCGAAGTACGTGGTCACGCTGCATACGTCGCTCCATGGACAGCAGTCGTTTCTCCGCAAGCGCCCTACTTTGCCCTAGGCTAGGACGAGAGGCAACAAAAGGTAACCTAGTTACAAACCGACCGGAGGGCAACCTCTCCGTGGTCGATCGAAAAAGGGCTTCGCACTCAGCGTGTTTTTTTTCTTGTTAGTTAATTTTTAATATTAACTTTTACGGACATACTTCTAGTATTGCATCCAAAGAACAGATGTCATATCCAGGAAATGTTAATGGTCTGTGTCGCTATCTGTACATAGATGTAATTATTATAGATAATGGTTGTTGCATATGCAGTTATGCCAATCGATGACAGCATATGGAAATCTGAATTCTGCGATGCGTCATCCAAACCAGGCCCAGTTGGACCCAGTGGACCGATTATGACTAACTTGGATTCAGCAGCTAGCATAGTATTTGAACCTAAATATGTAGATTTATAATATGTATATGCATCAAATTCCGCCTACAATACGCATCATTATTAAATGGAAAGAAAGCATTGGAACAATAAAGTTGGAATTTTTTTTATTGAGATTTTATTAAACACTTGCCCGCAAACTTTTGCCCGCGGCTTCGCCCGCGTGAATTTCCCAGGGAGCAGTACTTTTTACCGGGATGAAAGGTACCCTATGTCCTTCTCCGTACTTCCAGCTATGTGTATGCAAAATTTCAGGAAGATTGGTTCAGTAGATAAAGCGTGAAGAGGTAACAAACAAACTTACTTTCGCATTTATAATATTAGATTAAACATTCAACATACGCGACACCGTAAATTCTGCAAGACTTTATTCTAATTCGGTGATTATTGTTACTCCAAAATAAATTAATTTTAAATTGATATCCTGTTTTGGTGTTGAGAAAAACAAAACACGTTTTTAATGTCACTAGTGTTTAAAAAAGTACTTGTACTTATTATTATGTTCACAATGTTATATATTATTATCCTGAGTTAGGTAATTTATTCGAGATCAAAATTTTGGGAAATTCCATTTTCTACATGTGACATTTGGCATATTGGTATCGTCTTGGTTAAGATACTAGTATTTTTACCGTAGTATGAGTGTACCGTACCTATCGTCCAGACATGGCTCAAAAATGTGAATTGTTTTTTGTTATATCTTGGGTTAATACCTTGGTTACTGATGTGAATCATTCTTTCACTGATGATAGAGTGAAATTTTTCAAAGAGACGCATCAAATTAACATGTCCGGTCTCTTGGTGGGACCGGATAACATTGGTGATGGTATAGTTTTGGTTAGGCAACTTTCGCAAGAGTGAATAGGCATATTGAGTTTGCGTGTACCACCCTAGATCTCATCTTTGCTTCCCATCAGGCAACATAGAGGTCAAACGCACTCAGATTTTTAATAATAATAAAAAATGTCGGTGACAGGATAGGTGACCAAAGATTTATTATCACTTTCATGCGTTAAGTCACATAGGGCCCTTGTGTTGGGTCATAACCTATCTTCCATATTTATCCATAAGGAATATGCTAGTATACTGTTCATACACAATCACAGTATATTAGTAGTAGGGACATTGAAATAGCTGCGATAATGATGATGAATAATAAATGAATTATAAAATTAAAATAAAATATGATTTAAATATTTGATAGGACTTGCAGATTGCATTATTATGTGCATGTAATGTTAATTTGGTGCTGAGGTGAATCTGTGAATTAGGTTGAATTGATTAGTCGGTTGGTTTACATTACTAATTAATTGATACCATTACTGTTAGCTGTCCATAATTACAGTCCAATGATTCAGATACTCATTATTAACGTGAAATATACTTACATAATTGTGCCATATTTAGGAACTAACAATTAAATTTAGATTTTCTTTAATTATATAAAAAAACGATCATGTTCAAAATTCTTTACCAACTGACATAACTTTCAGATCATATATTTGTATTCGGATCTCGGAATTTTGAAAATTCGACGAATTCGAGTAAAAACGACATTCACATGGGTGAAGCTAGCATAGGTGAATATAAATTATTGTATATCAATTTTGAGTTCTGTCTAATTGAGATTTTTTAAAGTCTAAATGCACCTGATTCTGACATGACAACTACAATTGTAAGTTAAAAATATTTTACTTTCTTCAAAATTTATTTACCGACTAGTTGTCGCCCGCGGCTTCGCCCGCGTGAGTTTCGCTTAGACGAAAAGTCTTTGTGTTCCAAACTGTTTCAGATGTTTCGGATCTTCGATTTTTATACGTCTACAGAAAATGCTCATCAGATTATTCAAGTTTTGCTAAGGCGCCATTTCCATATATGTTATAGTGTAGCTGGTCTCATGGAGTTATTCATCAGATGTTCCTGATCTTCAATTTTTATACGTCAGCAGAAAATGCTCATCAGGTTAAACGATTTTTGCTAAGGAGCCATTTCCATATATGTTATAGTGTAGCTGGTCTCTTGCAGTTCTTCATCAGATGTTCCAGATCTTCAATTTTTATACGTCAGCAGAAAATGCTCATCAGGTTGAACGACTTTTGTTAAGGCACCATATCCATATTTCTTATAGTTTAGCTGTTCTGCTATGGTTCTTCATCAGGTGTTCCAGTTTTCAAAATCAATTATAGCCTATATGTTGCCCAGGCTTAATAGCTATACAACAAAAAAAGTTTCATTCAAATCCGTTCAGTAGTTTATGCGTGAAACGCGTACATACATACAGACAGACAGACAGACAGACAGACAGACAAGAAATTAAAAAAAAATTTTTTTGCTTTCTATTGTTCTTTTTAAATGTCCCTCTATCCATTTTAGTCAAAAATACTAAATGTACAGACAAAATATTTTTACTGTTTTATTATATGTATAGATGACGTTTTCGTAAACCAGTATCTTCTTGGACTCTAAATACTAAAACATACTAAAAAGACGACTCACAGGTACAAGTTCGTTTTTATTAATCTTTTTTGGAAGTCCATTTACATACGATCTCCGACTTGGTTTTGTGATGTCATCCTGCGTACTTGCTACGTCATACATAAGTGATCATTTAACGAAGTGAGTCATTATTGCGTGAACTCCACTCATGTGGGTCGAGATAGATTAGATCAAAAATGACTAAACCTGAACATAAAACAAATTATTCCAAATTTAGAACCGGAAGTATTGAAGCCCCGGCAATTGGTTATATTCAAGTTCAATTCGGCCTTGAAATGTACCTTGTTTCTATCACACATATGACCATTTTGGTATTTAATAATGCGAATTAGTGGGTATAGTACATATTCTGACCTGAAATTTTTGCCCACAGAATCGCAACGTTTTTCATAAACATTCATATAAGGCAGTAAGCTTATTCAATCATCAGTAATTGTCATCGTGGAAACACCATAAAATAAGGTAAACAATACTAAAGTTGAAATTACCAAAGCCACACCAAAGCATGCGTAAACGCAAATGAACCAGGTATATATTATATGCGCCTGCGACGCTCACGCATTCATTGCCACGGCCGCGTGCCCAATAACTCGTATTGGAAGTTGGAAGTCTACCAGTCAGTCGACTTTACATCGTCGAGTAGATCACGCGCGATTCGCACACGATAATCGACTATGATAACATAATCAAACCGCTAGTTAATTAGTGAACGAACAGTGACGAAACGAAAGTTTAGTTTATTCTGATATCATCCAAATGATCAAGGTGTGTTTTGGTATTTTTATTGTGGTTGGTATCGGATTGCCAAGGGAGTGAACGGCAAAAATGTGTTTATATATAAAGATGAACGCGATAAGTGAAATCGTATAACGAGGATGCGAGGAGAAATTCGTCCGAGATAAAGCATTTTCTTGATTTTTCTTTTGTTGTTGTTTATAAACTGGAAGTTTGTGTGATCCCTAGGTTCTACTTTATTAAAGATCAACAAGCACCAAGAAACTAGTTATCAGATCATTAATATTGATTTTTGCCTTTGTGACGGCAAACTGGATGCGACCAGTTAGATGATTTACCAACATTATGTATTGAGTACATTAAAATTTAGGATGCTCAATGTCTACATTAAATATGCGTAGGCAAGCTCACAAAATGTATAAACACATTTAATTTGAATTCCAAACGACACTGAGCTAGTCAATGACAAATATGAAGGAAAAACTTGTAGATTTTAGATTTCATATTTTATTAGCATTTAGTGAAATCATGTGAAATGTGACGAGCATATGCAATGATATTAAAAAAGAAGCATATGTACTTAATTGTATAAATATTTTTTCTGAGAAACCAAATAGACCCTACTTCACCTGCATAAGTTTTCAGTAATGTAATGCTATGAAAATGTAATAGGTATATTTTTCCAAAACGTCTTATAATATAATATGTAGTTACATTCGAATTAATTATGGATATTTTATCTATCAAATTTTTACCGTTACTTATTATTCTATCGATAGGTTACTGACTAAACTTCCAATTGAATTCCAAGTTTTTTAATTTTTCCATGCTTGAATATTTGTTTTTCTTTTTTCAGATGAAGTATTTTGTTGCATTTATCGGATTGCTGTTGTGCTTCACCATAGTTAGTTGTAGACACTATGCAAACGAAAACACAGAAGAGTCATCAGATGAAACAGAACACATTACAAAAGCGCGGGAATTTGTTGCTAACCAAATGAGGCATAATCATCGTCGAAAACGTTGGCAGTCTAACTACGGATATGACTATCCACCACCTCCACCTTATCCCCTACCGTATTACCCCGACAGACGTGATTATGACCGAAATAATCAAGATCTTTTGCCGCAAATCCTGAGATTGTTAGATGAAATTTCAAGTTACGTTAAGCGACCACCTCCTCCACCTCCCCAGCCCATTTATGTACCATATCCAGTACCGTACCCAGTTCCTCAAGTGTGTTCCTGCATAGCTCCTACAAATGGATCACAGAATCCCAATGTGGATAACAGACTTAGACCAACTTTAGAGGACAGTAATCAGAATTGGGGACTACTAGTATCATCGAACGATGATGCCGATTATGAAGATGGTGGAGACGGATCAAGACCGATTTCTTTCGATCCGATAAAACCTAAATATCCAATACAGAGACCTGCACCTAAAGTAGATCATGGAACTACTCAAGGAGATGTAAGTATATGAACAATAGTTATTTTACCAATTACGTATTTGATATTAAAAAAAACTTTGAGTGCCCTCGTAACCACTCCTCGTTTCAGTGGTTCGTCCTTCGTTTTAGTGGGAATTGAAGTCAAATTAATATTAATGACGATAATTTGACACATATAATAAAATTCGACTTTTTTACCTTCAAAGTGTTTTTCAACTTTCTTTTAAAATGTACTTAATTTTGTTCTGTTTGTTCCAGCGAGACTTAAGTACTCAAGCTTCTGCGCCTGCGCCATCTCTAAAGGCTAATACGTGCAATATTGCTATACTCTCTTGCTGCAGTGGACAACAACAAAAAGCATGTTTCACCAGGTTTGGATGTGCAATGACGTATGCAAAAGGAAATGCCTGTACTTCTGATTCTATCAATGCAGCTCTCGATTCCTTTAAATCGGCGTACGCTCCAGTATTTTGAACCAATAATGGGGTGCCACTGCGCTCCCATAGAGTCATTATCAGTATTCTAGCGGCTGTACTTTGGTTTTCGTCTCGATTGTTTGTTGCTTAGATTGTAATTAAATTGCAACAAATTCACATCGACGGTTATAAATACCCTTGGTATGAATTTAGCTTCATCTAAATCGATAGTGCCTTTCTGTTTTATTATTGACAATATCGATTCTAAGAGAAAGATGGGGACATTCTCAGTGTTGCTTAAGGGACCTAGATTTCTGAACTTTCCCACGGAAAATCTTGCTAATGCTGCGGATTTCACTTTGAAGTCAGCTTCCACCATTGGAGAAAATCTGTCAATGGCTAAATGTTACGTCATTACTGTAGTTAGATTAGACTGATGCATTGGTAACTGTGTCATTGTGAAACCGGTCCCACACAAGCCATGCAGTCCCTTTTGTTATTATGGGGTCAGCCTGAGGTAACGTTATAGTTGTATCAAATTCCTTGGTTTTCAAATTATATTTTGTATAAGTATTAACATTTGTTAAATTGTGTCTATAGAAATATATTTTTGCCGATTTTACTTTAGGTAAGCATTTTGTCATAGAGTTTATTAGTAATACGTTATTCCAATGCAAAAATTGATGCCATATTTGTGTTACTTATGCCTGTCATATTCCATATGGAATGTTTTATCGAAAGCTTGGTGACATTTACGCCATTGGATAGTTAGGCAGACTGTTATAGTTTTATAACTCTCTCTTTTATTTCTAGTATGATGGTACATACGAGTAGTTAGGTATATTAATAAAAAGTAACGAATATGTACGCCATTTCAAACAAAGACTTTACCCAACTGTTACTTAAACAGTTGATTCAATTCCTTGTTAAAGATAGTTTCAGCTTAACCTCGTTAATATTATTAGCATCATTTTTATTATTTTTGTACTCCATTGACCTTAATCTGCAAACAAATTCTGGCTATTATTGTAATTTTTGCGAACAACGAAAATAGTTATTGTCTAATTACTATTAGATTCAACCTAACTATTCTATATTATTATTTAGTTGTGTAAGATTAGTTTGAATGTCTATAAATATAATTTGCGTTTGTGTTCGATTGGCAGCTATAATTCCTATTAATTGTAAGTGTTCCTAGTCTCAATTTGTACGTAGATTAATGACTAATTATGTAATTAAAAGTAACACCAACGTAGATATTTTATTTATTTCTAAACAATACCTAATACTATAATATATCCGTATGTAATATAGTGAGTACTAAGTGTTATAAAGATTTGTTCTGTAATGTCTGTCTGTTTACAAATAAGATTTAATTTATTTTTGAGGGTCAGCATTGTATAAACCGATGAGGATATATAATGTTTAGTCACAGAAAATTGTTAAGTTTATTATAATTGTTGTAGGTTTTAAGTTTCCATTATGCCTAACGATGGAATAATCATTAAAATACATAATACTTCCTACATAATTCTATGAGTAGACGATCATTCGACTACTTAGCTAAAGCGTTTCCGTCTAAAATGGGAATATTACTGAAATTAATTTTCAAGTTCTGCTCATAATGACAAGTAAACATGCAAATCAATTTTGGTTCAGAGTAGAGGCAAAATTAATGTTAGCGGTACTTCGACATTAGCTCGTCGCCATCTAAATTACTTGCGGTAAGTTGTTACGACTCAGTAATTATACAAGTATCTAGTCTCATAAATATATTAAACTAGCTTTTGCTCGCAGCTTCGCTCGCATATAATTCCTTGAGATATCTTTTTTCCGTGATAAATGTCTCCTATATCTAATCCTGAGTGATGTAAAATTTCACAACAGTCGTTGAGTATTACAGGCGTGACTGCGTAACTAATTTGTGATGTGAGGCTATCAGACAGATATTTAGAAGAATATAAATAAAATAAAAATAAAGTATAAACTCGAAGTACATGTTTATATAGACGTAGTAAAAACCCAATGGAGACGTTTGATCTGGCTGTTCACAAGTAATTGTGTCGCGCTCAAGTAATTTTGATACAGTTACAGCGGAAACGAGTCATGTAATGGGGCTTACCGTCACCTGGCTTGTAATTGTGACAAAATAATTACTGTTATTAGTATACGGAAATAAATTGAAAAGGGTAATAAGTATTTATACACTTTACTCGTACTATATAACATACCTTCGTACGATATATAAATAAATTGTATCATATTTATGACATGTTTAATTTGGTTTGGTTTCACGGCTAAGGGTACACAGCTTTTAAAAGTTTTTTTACACGACTTCCCAAGAAAAGTTATATTTTCAGGGTTTATGTATGTATTTAATTAAGTATTATGTATGTGAGGGTAAACATAAGCTTTGTAACGTTTAGAACTTTAGTAGTCCTTAATAAAAATTGAAATGTAAGCGAGGATTATTCTTATAAAGGAAATATATTCTTAAGCCAAGCCTTCTATATATATTTCGGCGCGGAGCTTTATCAAGTACACGTTGACTGGGGCCCGCATAGGTGATATGCATTCCTAAGCCATTGTTTATATTAACACCATTAAAGCTCAGTTGATATCGGCCGCAAAGAAGTTCTTTGTTCATTTCATAGAAGCGGGGCGGTGTGAGTGTATAAACACCGCAGAACGTAGCCGTGGGTCTGAGAAACTAAATTTGATGATTATGCACTGCTCATAGTTCTGGAATGAACGTCGCATAAACAAGTAGACTGATTCGAAATACAGTGGAGTCGGGACGTGTCACATACCCCGATCGTGTCGTGTGAACCTTAACTTGACCCACGGATTCGTTACCGTTTCATTTAGTTTAGCGAAATCTTAACTTAAATGATTAATGCAAATTATAAAGTGACCACAGACTATGTTCATTGTTCCTGATATCACATTCTTATAATCTATTTCAATTGTGATTTATTAACTCGACTTGCGTGCGTGATTGTACCCACTGATTTGCCCACTGAATATTCATTGATGATGATGACGATAATGACCCCTTCTGATGATTATGAGCCTTTTCCGCTTCGACATCAGAAGTGGGATACGCGCCGCGAGTGCAGTTTTGATGAATTTGATGAACGTGTTGGACTAAGACAAGAAAATCTGGTGCACCTATATGATGCACAGTGTGAGGTGAATACAAATTTGATGGTGATGGTGTGGTTCACTGGATGTGGAGAAACGACGATAATTACGGTCAGTCGTTCCATTTTTATTTTGGTTTTATTTGATTATGGGTGATATTATTGCAAATGTGTGTGATAAGCTATTGACATATTTTTTTCACCCTTGTAGAAATTGAGACTGGCCATGTACGGTTCTTTTTTTTTAGATGATTCCTAAATTTGTGTCAAATTGACATTGTAAATGGTTTGTTGATTTTTATTTATGAAAAGTAAAAAAAAAAACTTGTAAATCCGTCAAGTTGAGGAAATTATAGTAATTCATTTAATGAATTCATCTCTATCATATTTCTATTGACCGGTTTCTTAAAGGCAATTAGCTTATCGATACCTGCGTTAGATATGGACATTGTTTTATTTTTATTTGTTTGTGAATAACACGTCACAGTCATGTGGATTATAGTTTATTTTCATAAAGATGAAAGTTAATTACTTTCTTTTCTTAAGTTTTTATACATACTGGTGAAATTATCAACCAATCAATTATTTGATTGATTTGAATTAGGTATCTCTTTTATTTTTGAGTTGGTTGATTGAACCGTGTACTCAGAAGCCACATAATTTGGGTTTCTTTAGATTGATTAAGTTTAAATAATATTTGATAATAATTAAAAAAAAAAAATGTACTGAGTGTACTAATTTTATCATACAAACTATAATCACTGCTATAATATTGCTGCTGCTGTTGTTGTAAATATTTTACTTTTTTGAATGAAAGAATTACTTTTTATATCGCTGCGTAAGCGCGACTTAAGTGGCGTGAGACGCGGATCGAGGGGACGACTGTTGCGCACTTGGCCCAACTTCGAAAGCTTATAAATTTATGATAAAAAAAGGGGTTGTTTAAAGTACTTATGTCATAACATGTTATCTGCAAACAAAATTTATTGTGGAACTGACTGCTATGTTTAAGTTGAACAGTGCGCAGATTAAGTATCCGTCTTTTATTATAAAATGTTGCAAGTTTGTAATTTGGAGCACTGACTTCGTACTTTAAGAAATTTAAATTTACGTGTACATGTGATGGTTTTGGAATTTTTGTCAAGATTTTTATTTTCACACTGTGAGGACTAACACTATTTCATGACTTGATCATTTTAGTGATACTTAAAAAAAAAAAAAAAAAAAGAAACTTTAATTTTGGATTTTGGCAAGGTAATTTAAATTTGTTTGGATGTGTTACGAGTACCACCAATGAAATTTTATTTTAAAAAGTAAATATAATAAACAGAAGGCCTGCAAGCAGCGCTTTTGAGTTGAGGTAAATGAAGTAAAAGAATGTTAATAAATCATTATTATTATTATTTCAATTTGATAAAATGGCAACGATGATTTTTAACTAAGTAGGTAAGTTATAGATTATTTTTAATTTATAGCGCCTTCCTTTGTTGAAACGTTGACAAGAGCAGATTGCGTGCCAGTGATGAATTTATTTTTTTATTTTATATCATCATGGATTTGGCAATTTAACAATAACATAAATGAAACCTGGCTTGTGTTTAAAAAAAAAAAATCTGTTATCAAGTATCAAGTGATACGTCATCTGAGTTTTGTATTTAACGTGGATAATTAAACTGACAAATGAATAATTAAATTGACAAAAGTCGGAGTTATTTGACATCCTGTGTTTTCATGTAATCATGACATTATGCGTACCAATTTGAGATTTTAATTGACATTCAGCGCTTATGGTTCTGCGTATTTTTGCGTATCTATTTTTTTATTACGGGTTTCTGACAATTTGCGAATAACATTTTGCGATGAAGTAAGTCTGCCAAGCTGGCAATATGCGTGCTTTTTGCGTATCATGCGTATAAAAATATTATTTTATTTTGATGGTGTTTGATGTAATTTACCAATTTTTAAATGTGTTGTTAAAGCAATGTTAAAGGTTATGATTGGGACATCCTCAAAAAGTGAATACCTATTTTAAGATCATGCTGGTAATACGTCAGTCAGGCCGTTGTCGGCGGTTGTATTTGAAACGACCTGTACAATGATAATAGTGAATTAACCTAATTTATTTGGTTTGTGGCTTGTTCTTGTTGTCAATCGTAGGCCATATTCCTAATCCAGTTAAGCTGGTCGGAGGCTACGCGGTGGCAATGAGTAACAGGTGTACAGACATGGGAGTTTATTTGGACAGAATGTGAAAGTTTGTCCAGTTGAAGTGAAGACATTAAGTTTTATGTGACGGTTGTTAAGTTTTGACATATTACTGATATGACGATGTCACTTGTGAAGATATTTTATTCTGATATTATAACAGTAGGTATGAGGTTCAGCTATAACACACATAATTACTGCAATTCATTAATTACTTATGATTTATGATTAATAAAGTTATGTTGTTACAAGTGATTTATTTGCAGCCGATGCAAATGGATGTTGATGTATAGCTGATACACATGATTGTTGTTGTGCAGCCGATGCACATGTTTGTTGAGGTGTAATCTATACACATGATTGTTGTTGTGCAGCCGATGCACATGTTTGTTGAGGTGTAACCGATACACTTGATTGTTGTTGTGCAGCCGATGCACATGTTTGTTGAGGTGTAACCGATACACATGATTGATGTCGTGCAACCTGATGCACATGCTTGTTGTCGTGCAACCGATGCACATGATTGTTGTCGTGCAACCGATGCACATGATTGTTGTCGTGCAACCGATGCACATGCTTGTTGATGTGTAGCCGATACACATGATTGTTGTCGTGCAACCGATGCACATGATTGTTGTCGTGCAACCGATGCATATGATTGTTGTCGTGCAACCGATGCACATGATTGTTGTTGTGCAACCAAAGCACATGTTTGTTGATGTGTACACATGATTGTTGATGTGCAGCCGATGCACATGCGTGTTGTTGTGTAGCCGATACACATGGTTGTTGATGTGCAGCCGAAGCACATGCGTGTTGATGTGTAGATGATACACATGATTGTTGATGTGTAGTTGAGACACATGTTTTATATTGTACAGCTGATACACTTAATTGGTTTAGTGTAGTAGATACACTTATTGTTTGTAACAACAACACCATAGTTTATTGAACCTTGTCAATGGACATTATTTGGAGTTAAATTGTGGGAGATATCGTAATTATGTGTGTGACAATATTTAAAAATATTTTCATAATGTTTTCAAGCTAATTCTGATCTGTGTCCTCTAGAACGTTGAGGATTTGTTAATTCTAAGTTGTGCCGATGATACTGGAGACCTAATTGCTGGTTTAACTTAGGGCCAGGATAGCCGAGCGTGTAAAGTTATTTGGCACACGAGGACGTGTGACAGTCAGGATCGCCGTTTCGGCGCGGAGCTTTATCAAGTACACGTTGACTGGGGCCCGCATAGGTGATATGCATTCCTAAGCCATTGTTTATATTAACACCATTAAAGCTCAGTTGATATCGGCCGCAAAGAAGTTCTTTGTTCATTTCATAGAAGCGGGGCGGTGTGAGTGTATAAACACCGCAGAACGTAGCCGTGGGTCTGAGAAACTAAATTTGATGATTATGCACTGCTCATAGTTCTGGAATGAACGTCGCATAAACAAGTAGACTGATTCGAAATACAGTGGAGTCGGGACGTGTCACATACCCCGATCGTGTCGTGTGAACCTTAACTTGACCCACGGATTCGTTACCGTTTCATTTAGTTTAGCGAAATCTTAACTTAAATGATTAATGCAAATTATAAAGTGACCACAGACTATGTTCATTGTTCCTGATATCACATTCTTATAATCTATTTCAATTGTGATTTATTAACTCGACTTGCGTGCGTGATTGTACCCACTGATTTGCCCACTGAATATTCATTGATGATGATGACGATAATGACCCCTTCTGATGATTATGAGCCTTTTCCGCTTCGACATATATATATTCTTAAGCCAAGATTATTCTTATCTGTTAGTTAGGTAATAATAAATGCAGTGCTTCAACTTGACGGAAAACAGCGTGTGTGTCCTACAAAGATAACGGCCGTGACTAAGTGCGCCGGCGAACGCAAATGTACGCACATTATACTTGTAAAGAGGTAACTACGGAGGGGCTTGTACTAGTACTGGTGGCTGATAACAAAGGTTTTTCTTTACTGGGAGCGATATCGTTGATATGCTTAAGCATAGGGCGATAAATGAAGAAAACTAACGAATATACTATACTTATTCTAGGTTATCTACTAACAAAAACACTTCATTTCATATGTTTTATTATTTTGCCCAAAACGTATTTACCCTTATTGATACTAACCGGGAAAAGTGATTAGGCATGAAATTTTAATCAAATTGCCCATGTGACATGGGCATCTATATATATATAACTCAAAGGTGACTGACTGACTGACTGACATAGTGATCTATCAACGCACAGCTCAAACCACTTGACGGATCGGGCTGAAATTTGGCATGCAGGTAGATGTTATGACGTAGGCACCCGCTAAGAAAGGATTAACGCGAGCGAAGCCGTGGGCGCCAGCTAGTTATGTATATAGGCCGATCACTATTTATGAGATGCTCTATGAGATATATTAGATTGACACAAGTAACAAGCTAATTATTAAAAATAAAAAACACGACTGACGAGTTTTTACTCAAAAAGTACATACAAACATATAAGTTATATACATTTTTGAAATCGCCTTCTAAAGCCCTTCAATTTGATACCCCACTCGATAAGATTGATTAAATTTTATTTTTTTGGTCTGCTATTTATCGCATATATAATCCGCCATTTTGTTTTCATGGTGACGTCATATAGCCTATGTCACTCGGAGGAATGCAAGGAATCTAAAAATATCTCTCACATCAAAATCGGTTAAGCCGTTCAGGACTTATGGTGGAATAAAGAAACTTACATACATACATACATGAACCCTGAAAACATAACACTCCTTTTTTGGTCAGTCGTGTAAAAATAACCACAGAATGTATTTGTCTTCGAGCAACAAGCATTTTCTCGCGCGGAGTCCGTGCTGCTCTATAGTGTTTGCTCACTTGCACAATTTTTTTTATCAAATAGTTGTTTAAAAATCTTTGTAACCTTTTAAAAACGTTCAAGGTATAACCAACTGTCAATCATCGTTTGAAAACTCAAATGCTAATGCAGCTATTTATACTGGCGATTGGCGATAGCGATCGATGATTTTTTTATAAGTTTTATATTTATTACAATAAATACAAGGCCGAAGCAAATTAAAAGTACAGAGTTAAAACGCCTAAGTAGTGGTCGAATAAAATTGTAAATATTTTAATTCCTTGAATGTATATCATTATTCTATATTTCTCAATAGTAATTAGTAGGTACTGGAACAGAAGTAGGTATTTAAAATTCTTAGAGGTTTCTGAGGCTCAGCCTCAGAAACCTCTAAGAATTTTAAATACCTACTGGACTGGACTGGTAATGTAATGTATTCTGGTAGATATTTATTTTCTACTGGCTTTTTTTTTTTTTTTATAGAATAGTAGGCAAACGAGCATGCGGGTTGCCTGATGGTAAGCAATCACCGCAGTCCATAGACACCAACGACCCTAAAAAGGTCACTGATGCGTTGCCGACTCTTTTGAGAAAGCGATAGGCTCTTTTCTTGAAAGTCCCAATGTCGAATCTATTCGGGAACACCGCTAAGGGAAGCTTATTCCACAGCTTAGTGCAGCGCAATAAAAAGCTGCGCGAAAAACGGGCAGTGGTTGAACACCAACCATCAAGGTGGTGGGGGTGGTACTTCTCCTTAAGGCGTGTGGTACGGTGGTGGAATACAGCGGCTGGTATAAGGTCGAATAGCTCCTGCGAACACTCCCCGTTGTAAATGCGATAGAAAATGCAGAGGGACGCAACATCTCTGCGTAAAGCCAAAGAGTCTAAACGATCAGAGATTCTGGAGTCGCCGACAATTCGAGCAGCTCTTCGCTGAATGCGGTCAAATGGGCAGAGTTGATATTTCGGTGCTCCAGCCCAGAGATGCGAGCAGTATTCCATATGAGGCCGGACTTGTGCCTTATAAAGTTGCATCCTGTGATGCGGCTGGAAATACCGCTTCGCTCTCCCGAGCACACCAATCTTTTTAGAAGCCAATTTGGCTTTACCCTCCAAATGACCACCGAACTGAACCTCGCTCGAAATGTCGACCCCCAGAATTCCAATACTTGGCTTCGCATTTAGGTCAGTGCCTTCAAAATGGAGCTCCTTCGTAAAAGGGGTCTTCTTGGCAGAGAACACACAGACTTGTGTCTTGTTGGGGTTGTATTGGACTAGGTTTAGTCTGCCCCATTCTGAGACTCGCTCAAGAGACACGTTAACGTCCGACGCAATCCTGCTCCGACACTCCTCAGCAGCCTCACGAGAGAGATTAGCACGTCCATGATATAAGGCATCTCCAGTACTGTCATCTGCATAGCAATGCATGTTGCTGATTTGCAACATGTCATTGATATGCAGAATGAACAGTGTGGGTGACAGGACGCAGCCTTGGGGGACGCCAGCATTCACAGGTTTGGATTCCGAGCATGATCCGTCCACAGCGACCTTTATGCTACGTTCCCTGAGAAAGCTGTCCAGCCATACGCATAACCTCTCGGGAAGCCCGTACGAAGGTAGTTTGGAGAGAAGCGCCTCGTGCCACACCCGATCAAAGGCCTTCGCCACGTCCAAACTAAAGACCAAAGCCTCGCCCTTACACTCAATTGCCTCAGCCCAACGATGTGTCAGATAGACAAGAAGATCACCAGCTGAGCGGCCGCGACGGAACCCATATTGGCGATCACTTAGCAACTGGTGATCCTCAAGATACCCCAAAAGTTGCTGATTAATAATGGTTTCCATTATTTTGCATAGTATGGAGGTAATGGCAATAGGCCTGTAGTTAGACGGGTCCGAGCGATCTCCTTTTTAGGGATCGGGTGCACAAGGGCCGATCTCCAAGACTTCGGGACAATACCTGAGGAGTAGGAGAACCGAAACAACCGCGTCAAAACCGATGCCAGCTCAGGAGCACAAGTTTTTAGCACGACAGCAGGGATGCCATCAGGCCCGCACGACTTGTTGATGTCCAGGGAACGGAGTACTTTGCGCACAGTACTTTGCACGAAGCGGACGTCTGGCATAGAAGTACTACACTTAGGAATTGATGGAGGGGTATTTCCCTGGTCATCAAGGGTTGAGTTCGCCGCGAAAAGAGAGGCCAGAAGGTCGGCTTTATCTTTCGGGGAGTAGGCAAAAGAGTCATCGACCCTGCGTAGAGGTGGGAGCGATGGCCGACAGAAGTTCCCCTGGACAGCTTTAGCGAGAGACCAAAATGCACGACTTCCAGAAGGATGGCGGGTGAGCCTCTCACCAACTCTGCCGATGAACTTGGCCTTAGCCGCAGCCATTTGCTTTTTGTAGGACCTGGAGGCAGAGTTATATTTTTTCCTTATAGCGCTGGTATTTGGATCAGCGGCAGCCCGCGCTACAGCCCAAGCTTGGTAAGAGTCCTGTTTCTGGCGAGAAGCCGAACGGCAAGACCCCCCAAACCAGGGCTTGGACCCTCCACCGATAGGCACCGCAGAATTTGGAATAAATAATTCCATCCCCTGCAGTATCACATCGGTGACAGCGTCGGCACAGGCGCTGGGATCATCCAGCGAGAAACAAACCTGCCTCCACGGGTAGGAAGCGAAAAATGTTCGCAATCTGTCCCAATCTGCCGATCTGTAGTGCCATACGCGGCGAGAACCAGTAACCGGTAAGTGTGCGACACGCGTAATAGGCACGATACTCCTTACCAGGCAATGATCAGAGGAGCCAAGAGGCGCAACAATGGACATCTGGTAGTGCTCAGGATGCGAGGTTAGCAGGAGGTCCAACAAGGATGGGAATTGGTCGTCCACGTCTGGTACCCGCGTGGGCGAGGAAACAAGCTGCGTTAAGTTGTAGGCTAAAGCGAAGTCGCGCACAGATCTTCCCGCGTGGTCGGTTCTATTTGACCCAAGCCATTCGATGTGGTGGGCGTTGAAATCACCCAGAACCACAATTTCGGCGGAAGGGACCTGTGCGAGAAGGGTGTCAGCCACTGTCTGAATGTGCTCGATCAGCCGGTCGGTCTCGGGGTTCCCGCTGTGGGATCTGTACAGGCATGCATAAAAACGAATGCGGTCAACGCATTCTACTCGCAGCCAGATGATAGACAGATCCCTACCAACAAGATTCACTAGGCGACGACAGCTTATACCTTCACCAACGTACACACACACACCGGCTTGGGGCACAAAGTTGTGCTCCAGATTGTAACCCGGGTATAGCAGATACGAAGTGTCAGCCGGAGAGGAAATTTTCGTCTCAGTAAGAAAGAGCAGGTCAGGCCTTGCCGTCTCGAGGTGATGGTGGACGGCGTTAAGATTGGAATGGAGTCCCCTAATGTTAGTGAAGTCCACAGAGAGCGTAGAAGGAGATGCCTGTACCTTATCGCTATGGATTCCCCTGGAAATGAGCGGCACTGTGCCCTCCCCAGAATACATAGGGCAGCCTGAGCTTATAGGCTCAGGGAGGGATTCTCCAGTACTGGTACCCTCCTGGGGTAGTTGTTCTTTTAGTTCCGCTGGCATATTTAGGGGATTTGGGCTTCCGGCTCTCTCACTCACCTAAACGAAACGCAGCAGCTTTACACTGCTACTTCACGCTGGTATTCTGTGAGAGTGTGGTACTGCCCCGGTCGAGCCAGCCCATTTATGTGCTACTGCCAAAAAGGCAGCAACAGGGCTCTACCACCAATATTTTTTTAATACCACAGGCTTTTGCCTGCGGCTTTGCCCGCGTGAATTTCTTACAGGTACTTTGCTTTTTCTCGGGTTAAAGGTACCCTATGTCCGTCTGCGTACTTCCAGCTATGTGTATGCGAAATTTCAGGAAGATTGGTTCAATAGATAAAGCGTTAAGAGGTAACAAACAAACCAACAAACAAACAAACTCACTTTCACAATTATAATATTAGTTAGAATGAGTGTATGTATAGTAGGTATATCTATGGATATATTTATACAAGTGCAGTTGTGTATCATTATCAAGCTTTGTCTCTAAAGTATTCTGTGTTTTAATGTGAATATCAAAAACCAATACGGATTTTATGATGTTCGACATAAAGCTTAATTACAAATACGAGAATACACAAGCGATAATTGTAATGATAATCGTAGTTCGTCTGACTAATACAACCTTGGAACTTAACTACGTCCTTTGCACTTTGACTGCGGGCAGACATTAGACCAAACATGGTACATAAAAATGTGTAAATGTCAAATCATATCCTGCTAATTCGAAAATTGTTATGTTCGATAGTTAGGATGTTTGATACTCAAACATTTTTATAGTACTTATACAAAGGTAACCATGTTAAAAATAGTTTTTACGTAAGTATACAGGGTGAATTCAAAAACATTGGCAAAATTTCTAAATCGATCTTTATGTTCTCACTAGCTGTTGCCCGCGGCTTCGCCCGCGTGAATTTCCCACAGGAACAGTGCTTTTTCCCGGGATGACAGGAACCCTGTGTCCTTCTCAGTACATCAAACTATCTGTATGCGAAATTTCAGGAAGATTGGTTTAGTAGATAAAGCGTGAAGAGGTAACAAACAAATACACAAACACTCACTTTCCCATTTATAATATTAGTTAGGATAAACAAAAGTTCATGGTATAAAATCTAAGCGCAATTTTTATGTATATTAGAACCCGGAGACTGTATTTTGGCACGGAGACCTATTAACAGTAGAGAAGATGAGAGATGAGAGGCTATGGAACATTTGATCTGACAATTGTACGTACAGATATTGCAAGTTAAAAAAAATCTTTAGTATGAGGAGTCACAGGTTAAGGTACTGTGCAAAATGATGAAATAATGGATGTTTATCTATATATGTATTTGTCATAAAATATAGTATCGTTGAGTTAGCATCCCATAACACAAGTCCCGAACTTACTTTGGGGCTAACTCAATCTGTGTGATTTGTCCGTATATATTTATATTTATTTATAAAATGGCGTTAATTTTATTTGCTACACATAATTAAATTTATAAGTCTAAAAGTGAATCATCATCGTACGTTTTCCAAACTTAGGTTATATCAACATCATAAATACTTAACGGTTTAGTTTAACCGCGAATTTTGTAATTGACAAGGTCATTATAATAATATACTATTAGTATTTATAAAGTAATTGTTTTACTATTCTTATGCATTGCAGTTTATTTCTCTTTGTTCTTTTATATTCGGTTGATCTTATTATGCTATTGATCTTATTATGCTACTAGCTTTCACCCGCGGCTTTGCCCGCGTGAATTTCCCACGGGAACAGTGCTTTTTTCCGGGATGAAAAGTACCCTATGTCCTTCTCCGTACTTCCAGCTATGTGTATGCGAAATTTCAGGAAGATTGGTTCAGTAGATAAAGCGTGAAGAGGTAACAAACAAACAAACAAATAAACAAACCAACAAACTAACAAACAAATTCACTTTCGCATTTATAATATTAGTTAGGATTAGGATTGTATCCTACTTACTATTTATATTATAAATGCGAAAGTTTGGATGTAAGTTTGTAAATTTGTGAATTTGTGAGGATGTTTTTTTTTTTTTTTTTTAAATAAAAATATATTTTTAACATTAGGCTATATAGCATAAGGCAACCCACCATCGAACTAGGAACCAACCTGTATCTCGAGTTTCTTCTCTCGTATGTTTGTTACTCAATCAAGCAGAATCTACTGTAACGATTTCGATCAAATTTGGTACACGAGTAGAAAAATACGAGCGAAGCCCCCGCAGCTAGTTGTTTATAATTAAATAAATATTAACCTATATATAAAGTTAAAATTTAAAACGCATAAGTAAAGGTGCAAGCGTCCTTTACAAGCAAGTAGTACAAGTGTCTCATAAAAACAGCCAAGTCGATAACTCTGATTCCAGCAACACAGATCATTGCGTGTATATTGAGTCGGTTTTGGTATGGTTTAATAATACACCATATTATAGGATTCGGATCTTCTCCTAACGTTTCTCGTGATGCAAAGTGGTCTAAACTTGTGTTAAAACTAGTACTGCTATTACGTTCTGTACGATGTATCATCTTATTTACATACAAAACGACTTTACATTTCGTAAATGTAAGATGATGATAGCAGGAAATGCAGTTACGTAGTTATGATTTATATGTATATTATGTATGTAGGCATATATGCATTAAATAATATTTAATTTAGTATATTCTGAATGTATGTTAATTTTACTTTAATTATTGCTCCTCTTTTTCGTATGGCACGATTTTTTGTACGCGTGCGTGTCAATAGACACGCAGAAAAGAACAGCCAACGATTTTCCCAATGCGCAATGCTGTGTCAGGAGGGCCAGGATTTTCTTTGTGGTTTTTATTCAAGAACTAATACTTCATTAATGAAAAAAAGTATTTAAAAAACTAACCTAAAATTTTTAAATTTGATCGTCGAATGCACGTAGATCTTTTATGTACATACACTTATTGAATACTAGCTGTTGCCCGCGGCATAGCCCGCGTGAGTTTCGCTTGGATTAAAAATCTTTGTGAAAAATCTGGTATAGTGAAGCTGGTCTCTTGGAGTTATTTATCAGTTGTTCCAGATCTTCAAATTTTATACGTCATCAGAAAATGCTTAATCTTAATAGCTATAAAACAAAAAAAGAAAATTTCATTCAAATCGGTTCAGTACTTTCGGAGATTAGCGTGATCATACATACAGACAGACAGACAAAATATTCAAAAGAAAATTTTTTGCTTACAATTATTCTTTTTATGTGTCCCTCTATCTATTTCAGTTAAAAATACAAAATGTACAGACAATATATTTTTACTGTCTTATTATATGTATAGATAAATAGGTATGGAATTTCAACTGAGCTAGGTACTATACTTATTGCTAAACTCCTAGTTTCTATATACATCAAATAAGTAGGAGGATATGTACCTACATATATAATATATAATAAAAATAAAAAATCATATAAATTTGTCCAATCGAACGATGATTTTATTATTTCCCAATGAGTATTATTGCTCATTTTATATTCGTATATATAGTAGATTTTACAACAAGTGCACAAAACGAACCATTTTTATCCGAGACTTTTAGCAGCCCGAGCCGAAGGCGAGGGCTGATAGTAATGTCGAGGATAAAAATCGTTTTGTGGACGAGTTATAAACTCTGCTTTTCACTTCGATTGCGAGGAAATAAAACAGAAAACGCACGAAAAAACAAGAGCTGTTTCCCGCCGCTTCATTTTTTTTCATCTTACGACATTGATATTAGGCTTCGGCTGCAGACCTATACAGCCTACTATTAAATTAATTTTGCAATAATAATTTTCTTATATTAATTAAATAATTTTAATATTATTTATGTCTTAAAAAACACATAAGGCAAATAAATTAAAGTAAAAATTATAAAATAACAAATTCTATCTATGAACTTTTTATTGTGTTTGGCTGTATGGCTCATTATCTTTGCCTTAATATAGATACATTTATGAGTAGATACGTTAATGCCCTTGTGCACAAAATTCGATTTTGTGCAGCCTATATCCTGCACAAATAAGCACTTTCTGAGCATGAGAAGTGAAAAACTATTTTCCTGCCTTTTCCTAGAATCAGAACCCAAAGATACGTTGGGTTTTTGGTTTGATCATGTCTTCGTATCTTATCAATTCCGAAGTGAATCAATGATTTTATTGAAAATGTTTGCTACTATCACCATTAAATGTAAGTTGAATTCAGGACTAAGTTAAAAAAAAATATGACAAATATATACCTACAGTCATATTTCTTGGTATGTCACAAGGAAGAATTTTACGCGATAAGGTGGCAACATAAATTCACGCTCAGAATTTTCGTTTTTAATTTCCAAGTACTACATACATATTTATAGCTTTTTCCTTTTTATGTCACATATTTAGATATAGCCTTAGATCGAGAGTCTTGGAGGAAGGAGAGAGAGTATTTGTAAAAATGAATTCAGAATTATTTGTGAAGTTATCTGATGTTAAAAGAAATCCTGTAAGACCACAAAATAGGCATACTTTATGGCCACAAAAATGTAGGCTTGCTCTAGTAAAGAAAAGCATTCTAGGTATGTCTACTAAGATTTACAATAAACTTCCTAATGATTTAAAAGATTTAAATCTTAAAATGTTTAAAAAAGGATTGTTTGCATTACTAGTAGATAAGTGTTACTATTCTGTTAACGATTTTTTTTATAGATGACAGTTTAAATTATTGATTGATTCCATGCATTTATTATAAATTGACATTAGCACTTTTAATCTAACATAATTTTTGACATGTATTTAGATTTTTTTTTCTCTCTTCTATTTTATTTATAATTTATTTTGAAATTAATTTTGACATTATACATTATTATAACTCGATTTAGAAACTACCTAAATATTTGTATGCTAGAAATAGCAAGACATGGCGAGCTAATTAACTTGTAACATCTTTTATTGTACCTATGTTTAACAAATAAACTATTGATTGATTGATTGATTGATTGATTGAGAGTTCTTTGCCTAGTATTGGGACATTGATGGCTATTAAATAAATAATAATATTTAGGTACGTCAGACGTGAAACTAAATTATTGTTATGTGCGGGAAAAAGTTATATTACGCTATGCCAAAGAATAGGCAATAGTGATACTACTACGTGGAGGAGTCATAGTTCGTAGTAGTTCTTAGCGGAAAATACACCCACTCTGTGACGTGTTATGATTTCTGTGGGTGTGTATTTCCTGTAAACACAGCTGCAGCATATGCGTACTATGATATAAAAATTATTATATTATTTTTCCGGAACATCCAACAAAAAATGTATATCGTTTTGGAGTTTCATGTCTATACCTATAAACAGTTAGTTTCTTAATTCCACCTTAACTCCAAAATTACTTAATCGATTAACATTAGTGTAGTATCGTTAGAGTCTCTACAATATAGCTGGTAAGTAAGTTTGGGTAACTAGACAGAGCTTCTTTAATTATACGGCCCTACTTGAATTAGAAAGGTGAGAAAAATATGTATGTATGTATATTTGTGTTTGTTATTTTAGATGAAGTTTTGCTTGTTTATAAATTAGTGCAAGATTGCGAAAAAGCCAGACATATAAATTGCGCTCTAATCGTAGATTTTTTCATTTACTAGACATACAGTGATCGATTCCAAATAACTAAAATGATAAAATTGATGCCTTCTATTGCTACTTTATGGAAACTCTTTTGCTTCATAACTTTTTGAAATAAAAACCCACTTATACAAGTAAGAGTGAACCTATTATTCTATGAATATAACTCGGATTTGTCCTAAGTCACAATATATTGGGCACATTGCGATAAAGGTATACTCGTACAGCGAGTAAAGGATCTAATTGATATAGCTATATAATAGCTCCAAGTGTAAACAGAGACCGACTATCAAGACGTGCAGGCATGCAGAGCATGAAAGTGTTCACTGCACTGCTTTCACGGTCTACGAAATTAATTGTTTAAAAAAATTATACATAATTTATCTAACTAGGTATTATAAAAGCTAGAGTGTGAATTGATTACTTCTACTTATTTGTTACTTCATGATACCTCAATCACTCGGTGAATTTTCATGAAATATGGTACACCATAAAGTTACTACATGTAGAGAACTTGGAATAGCCCATAGGATAGTTTTTATCCCAAAATTACCAAGGGAACGGGGCCCTCCTGAGAGCAGCTATAATTATATAAAAATTACCCATGTACACTCTAATTTATATACCTACTTGTAATTATACTATACCTTTATACAAGGTGTAACGGAATACCTATATCCATATCGATTGTGGTAACTGTGATAATGGTTTTAAACTAGTTCCAGACATTTTTAGTATTGTATGTTTATGATTCAATTTTTAATTTTAAGGAAACCATACATGCACACATTTTTCCAATTTGATTGGCACAACACTATTCACCACTATGACAGTAAACAGCTGTTGAATTCAAGGTCAATCATCTACAACTATCAAAATTAAATCACACCTCCTTGATTCGGCGCCTGGTATTGTAATAAATTAGAATTTGCGAAAGAGGTTCCGCACTCTTTTTTTGCAAATGTCTGTATGTCTGAAGATTTGACATTCTGACAAGATAAAAAAAGCGTTTGACAAAATTTTCAAATGAACTCTGAATAAGGCGTCGCTTCTACCTTGTTAGGCTGATATGTGATCCTAGTATGGACAAAAATTAAATTTAAAAAATATTCCGCGTGTTCATCTTCATGGAACATGACAATAAAATTAAAGGTAAATATTGGTTTAATACAAGGGATCCATGGAACAATGGGAGGTTCATTAGGAAAAATGTCCTATTTATCAGCAACACCGACTTCGTGGGGGTCCGTGTTGCTCTATGTAGGATATTTATTTATTTTGTACTAGGACGGCAGAATCAAAAAGGTGGTGTGAGTTTGGCTAATAAAAGACGGGACTGGACTTTTTCCGAAAATGTACCTGGCAGGACAGCACCAAAATTAAAAAGTAACTGTCACTATTAGCCTGAGTTGTTGACTTGTCAAAGTGAAAAATATTTACGCGAGTTATTTGATTTCTAACTAGTCGTTCGCTGCGAACGTAGACCTCGCGACTATTAAAATACAATATTTATTTTAACAAAAAAATTAAATATCTCAAAAACGGCTGGACCGATTTTGATGCCCAACGAACTTGAAAATTCTATTAACCATCCCTACATATATTCCAACTTTCATCAAAATCGGAACAACGGTTCGAGAGTTATCGCGGAACAAACATACATACATACATACATACATACATACATACATACATACAAACAATGTGTTTTTCGCTCCAACTTGAATTATAGCCCTCGCTCGCTTCGCTCGCTCGGTCAATAATTCAGTTTCCTAAATAAAATCTAGATGGCGTTATCCAAAGTTAGAACACGCTATGGTTTCGTTTGCTACATAATCGCGGACATTTTTATTAATATTTCAAAAACTACTGAACCGATTTTGATGCCCAACGAACTTGAAAATTCTATTGATATTTCCTACATGCCTACCAAATTTCATCAAAATTGGACCATCGGTTCGGCAGTTATCGCGGTACAAACATACATACATACATACATACATACATACAAACAATGTGTTTCGCCCCCAACTCGATTTAGAGACCTTCGCTCGCTTCGCTCGCTCGGTCAATTAAAAACATGATGAAGACACTGAAAAGCGACTTGCGAATGGTTTTTTTTACAATGATTAATCAATTTAAAGTAAGGTAGAATTGAAAAATTCCCGCCGTTGTGCTGCGCCGCTCTGCACGTGTGGGCGGTTTTTTTGTGAAAACATTGGTATAAAGATAAACTGTCAAAAGGTGACGAAAGCGGATACTGCTCAAAGTACCAGGTTTTCATAGTAACCGAGAAGGTGAAATAATTTGTGTTGTGATATGTGTGTGAGCAGTGCAAAGGTAACCTTGACATCGAAATATCCTGAATAGTGATGTGCAGTGTTTGTTTACATGGCAAAGATTTCATTTTATTATTTATTTTTTTAACACTCCTTTTTAAAAGTGCTGCAAATAATCTAAAACTTCACATAAAGGATCTACCCACGGTAACGAATCTTTCCACTTTGTATAGTAATACCCTTTCCGTTACACCTTGTATAAATAATCTAATTTTTATATTATTCATGCTTCGTGTTTATGAGAATATACATTTGAAAATAAACTTATTAAAATAGGAAATAATACAGAAACCAATCAAGGCTAAGTAAATTTGTATTCTGAGAAAATTTACTGTTGGATAGGCATCTAGTTTATAAATAAACAACACGAAGTTGATCTTGAAATTTCAGCTCATCTGCTTAGTATTCTAATAGGGATGTTGCAATTAACAAATTATAAAAATAGTGCACGGAAACTTTGTATCGAAGTCTCATTAAAACCGAGCTGTATTTTTGTTGTCAGTAAAAAATCATGATAGATAGATAGATAAAATCTTTATTTGTAATTACACTACAGTACACACACAATAACACACATAGAACACCAACAAACGTACAAGAAAATAATAATATGTATGATCTAATGTAAACATTATGTTGTACCTACCTGATTCGGCTATGTACTGACATCTTGATTTATTTCCTATATAAATTAATGTGGCCAATCTTCCTGAGAAACAACGAGCAAATAACTTAATTTTGATTTATGAACTCTTAAAAAATAGCAGCAATTTATCCTCATATAAAATTTAACAACTAGCTTTCCGCTCAGGTTTCGGCGCATGCTAAAATAAAAAATAAAAAATGTATATAATCCTTCTATTGTGGTATAAGTACAAAGACATCTTATAAAATAAATGTTGTTAATTAAAATAACTAATTTAAAAAAATATATATTCTTACACGAATGCCGCCGGTTATGTGGAGGAAAACGATTTTTTTAATGTATATTAAATATTATTATACTATTTGTTATAGTAAATTAGCTAACATATGATAACCGATACTGCTGTTGTATTTACAACTTTTGGTGAATAAATCATGCTAATGTAGTAAATAAAGTAATTTATAGGTACAGTCAAGAGTCAAAACTACAGTCAGAATCTACAAGGCATTATGATCATTAAGACTAGCCAAGCCAATAAGGTCTTCGAGGTATGACTGCACTTATGACGCTTGACTGTACATGCTGAAAATATGCTCCTTTTTGGACTGTCGTTAAAAATGATTAAAACGAAATATAGTATAATATACCTTATACAAAGAAGAATAAAATTTTCTTCGCTATTTTCCATGCACCGCTATTATGTGGTGGCACGTCGTCGTGGTTTTATATTTTGTTTAAGTAGTTCGTTTTATCTTCAGCGTTAACACTGAACTGTTGCAGATACTTACGGCAAAAGTCGTACACAACAATATCTGTATTAAACTCATCTTTGCTTCCCATCAGGCATAAGATAGTGGTCAATCGCACTCAAATTATTAATTTAAAAAAAAAACAAATATTATTGGACTAAGTACGGTCCTACATTTACTAAACCTGACATCACAGTCTGTTTGTATCCACACCAACCGAATGCTTGTAAAATAAACTTTTTTAAATAAATGACGCTATTAGCAGCTAACGTAGCCATTAATGTTTCGCATTTGTTGTTTCCAATGCGGATACGTATTTTTGCATTTTGTAACGGATGCAAACCGATGGGTTTATCTGATAGAGTAGGTTTATTTTTGTTAAGGCCTCGGATCTCACGTTTTCGCATGATTTATCCAACAAATGGGGTCAAATGCCACAATAATAAAACTTTAACCTTAACAAAACATCTTAAACTTAAATTATAGTTTGAATTGATTGTAACGTTAGCTATTTGGTTTAACATATAGAGCGTGTTTTGATTATGTTTTGAATAAAATAGCAATAATATTACCATAGGAGACCATTGTGCGGAATCGAACCTTGTTTTACTTACATTTTGTATGATGTCGTGAAGATATGTATCTACTTACCTGTAATCAAAAACAAACAGTTAAAAAACTAAGGAAGAGTCCTACAAAGAAAACATCAAACACTGTGCCTAGAGCACTAAATTTCAGTTCGCTAATTTATATTACGTACCTAGATATTGTATAGAATGGCCTTATGTCCAGGAGTGGACTTTTCATGGCTGAGATGGTGATGATGATTACAGAAATATGGATGAGAATTGCATGCCTTTAAACAAAGAGTTGGATTATTTTGTCCCAGACAAAGTCGAAACTAGTCTTTATCATTAATAACAACACCTTGGAAAAAAAACCCTCATCATCTCATCTCTATAAAAGCGAATGGAGTAACAGGTTTTTTTTATTCAAGATGGATTTGGTCTTGACCACAATCTTGCCCGAGGACTTGCAGACGTACGATGTAGCGAGCTTACCCAGAAGCAGCCTATTCAGGTAACAGGTTTTCCGAGAAAGCCTGAGAAAGTTGGAATTTTAGCTGTTATAGCGGAAACGATTCGCAAGTTAATTACTCCAATTTCGTAAGACAAGGACATTATACAAAAATAGCTTCAAAATATCGAGCATGCTGAAATAGATACACTTTTTTAAAAGAAGTACAAAGATCTAGGGATTGCCTAATTAGCCCTATTGATATTTAGAACTGATACGCAACGAGAAATAAAATTTCAGCTGCCAAACGAATATCAATTTAATTGGAGGGTACCTGAGGTCAACGTTTCATATGAATGCTTCTACACGATTACACTTTATGACTCAGCTCAGCTATTGTTGACGCAATACTGTGTTTGATGTTACTCTGTTGAATTTTTCGATAACGCGGACCAGTTATTTCATGAGGGTTTTTATCCCTGATTTCTGAATACTTACAGTTATAGAATATTCACTTAGAATATGTTCTCATATTCTTATTGAATATTCTATAAGTTTAGCAAAGTTTAGTAATATACCTATGTTTGAAAGCTCGAAACAAATTTGCAATCTCTGAAATTAGAAATGCCCATACAAAATGTAATCTATGGTTATCATCTTGATAGAATATATCGTATAGAATTATAATTTTGACAAGTTTACTAATCCAGGTCGAAGTTTACTAATAGGTACAATAAACGATAAAAAAATTACGAACGCCACTACTAGAGCATTTATCAACGGATATAAAGGATGTAGCCATTAGCTTTAATATTTTTCCTCCATATAGGCACTCATCATGATCATAAATAAGAAAAAATTGTCTGTCTCTATTTAAGGTGCCGTGTGCATGACTACAGAACCCTAAATACAGATTCAATTTCTACAAACTATCTTCAAGGTAAATGCATGTAGTTCCTGCACCCAACAATAACAATTAAACTTTTTGCAGTTTTATCACAATACCATCTATGACGATTGTTTTTTTTATGCTAGAATTGCAAATGTTATTTAGTTTTTTAAACAATTGTGAGTAAAATGTGCATTAGCGCTTTGGATTAGAACAATTAAATAGTTATCAAGATTCATAATTTTATTTGTTCTTAATTTGATCAGTATGCTTTGCTTAAAACACATTTTCTGCACACCAAATATAAATAATACCTACGTTTGACCACATAAGTATTTCTAGATTTTTATCAAAATGAAACATCAAGCATGTGATACTTGCGACACTTTGTCCGGTGAAAGTTGACACAACATTTTCAAAACGGGTCACTTTTGTTTCATTTCTTTGAAAACACTTTGTAAAAACCCATTGTGTTGGTTTCAAAGGGTTTTCAAAGGCGATTCGCGTATTGACTAGTGAATGTTAGCTTGGCGAAACTGAAGTGAGAGTCCATAGTGATAGCGGTTAAGATAACGGTCTGTATGGTCACAGTTTGAATAACTCACATATGGTCGTATTAAGAAAAGGACGCCCGACTTTATTTTTAATATACTAGCGATAGTTACTAATCTGCAAGAATATTGATCATGTTTTGAAAGGAACGCATCTTGGAAAGGTCGATTGACATGGACGTGGTTTTTACTATGACCAGGATTTAGCCTAGCCTGATCATCAACTAATGGCAGGCTTCTTCCATTAGTTGATGATCTACTAGCTAGCGATAGTTATCTGTAACAATGTTCTTCATGTTTTTATACGGACGCATCCTGAACAGGTCGATTGACATGGACTTGGTTTTTACTATAACCAGGATTTAGCCTAGCTAGCCTGATCATCAACTAATGGCAGGCTTCTTCACCGTGTTTGTTTGTAAACTCTTTATTGCACATACACATAAGAAAAATACAAAAATAGCGATACAAAAAGACTGACGTTTATATTTTCCTTCACCGGAAATATCTAAGTGGTGAATTTAACAATTCACCACTTTACAAAAGTCAGTTGATGTAGTCCAGGTCCTAGGCACTCCTAGGATCTAATTCTACTGTGTGCTATTGTTAACCAAACTCATGGCCTGCGTGCATTAAAATTTTCTGGTGTACAATGCAATACAAACATTCTTTATTTGCACTTAAAGTAAACTTAAAACTAAAGAAAAGAAGATATAAGAAAGGATAGGTGTAAGGATATATGTATAATGTGTTATATTTTAGCAATTACATGAGATAAAAGTACTGGCTAACAAAAATTGGCCGTGACATTTAGGCAAAAGGAACTCCAGTTTCACTCACTAATCTGGACTAACTAGTAAGTCAAGTACATGACAGTGAACCTGTATGGTACTGATACGCGGCGGTGATACCGACGAATTTTGTAACTTTGGTAGCTTGATGTACTGTTGACTGTACATTATTAGTCTTTATCCTTCTGTCAACGTCTAAAATACCAATTCACGTATCGCCTTTTAAAGGTCAAAATATGATATATACCCAAAGGTCTTTTCCTATCGTAATTTAATTTTCCACTTAACTTAAGCTGCAGATTACATAAAAAATCTATTAAGGACTGCTACTAGCATGCTTTTGAAGCACCATGTGAAGATTGCTCAAACACAGTGATATCCACCTATAGACCCACCGGTGGTTATAAGCTACTTTGTTTGGAGCGCCCGCGCAGTCAGTCGCCAATACGGCACACAGACAGTGTCGGACGTAGTGAAATTAAAGTTAGATGCGTCAATGTGAATATTAACGTGATCGTAACAAGTGAAAGTGATCTAC
This sequence comes from Ephestia elutella, assembly GCA_018467065.1. NCBI lineage: Eukaryota > Metazoa > Arthropoda > Insecta > Lepidoptera > Pyralidae > Ephestia > Ephestia elutella. Next base: position 9,297,106 of record CM031572.1, read on the forward strand.
CATAATTTTGCTATCATTGCCACTTTAAGGTAATTAAGTTGGTGGATTTATATTACTTAAAAGTATTTTTAGACTAATGTTAGAGCCAAATGGAGTAATTTAAAAAAGAATCTTCTGAAATGGTTCATTTTAACGATCCTTGGGAAGATTTATAAAACCCATTTTTTAATAATGTAAATAAGATGTGGTAACATGTAAGGAAAATTATATTTGTTCGTTGTTTTTAAAGATTGTATATAATAGAGCAGGAATTACTATTCATATGAATTGCTATAGTTAGTAGGTATGTTTTATTCCAAAATGAGAACCGTTTTTAAGTAAACAAATAAAATATTGAATATTTACAACATCTCTAAGATGCAATATAATAACTACTTGGGTATTAAATGATTTTCATTCAGAGTTTTAAAAAAGTTTTTGGGGTACAAATGTATTATATTCAATTTGTAGTGTCATGTAAGACATATTATTTTACCATAGTAGAAAAATTACGAAAATGTGTTAATTAGCATAACTATGTTAATGTGCCAAAAGAAGCAGCGGAGGCCATCAACCTTTGGGTAATCGTCATTTACATAAAAAACAAAGGATGAATAAAAAACACATTTTATAATGACGAGTGAGTCGTTTTTCAGGAAATAGGCGTGTTAGCTTATATATTTGTAAATAAATTGAAGTTAATTCCATTTATAGATTAAAAATAAACTAAATGGATAAGGTAAAATTTGGTTTGTTTACAAAAATTATGTTTTGTTAAGTTTTCCTATCGCCATTATCATCCGCCTATAACATAGGAACCTACTCGTTTGCTATAAACTAAACTATAAATCGCAAAACTGGTTTGATTAAAACTTTAATAAAATTTACAATTTTGCAATAAACCTACTATCCGGTATCACGTTTTGATTTGAGAATATCAATATATTTACCTACTAACACGGTTAGATACAAACAAGAAATAATATTTGTCAATAAAGATTCTGCATATAATTTCTACTTAACTAAAAAAAAACTTTTCCCAATAGGTACTTAAAATACTTTACAGAAAAGCAAAATTGACTTTCCTTTTGGTCGTTATTAAGGTATACGTTATCTAGTATCTACTTTTTAGGGTTCCGTACCTTAAAAGGCAAAAACGGAACCCTTATAAGATCACTTTGTTGTCCGTCTGTCTTTTTTTCTCAGGAACGCTTAAAGGTATCAAGTTGAAATTAATATCGCATACTCGGATCCACGGTCTCTTTTAGCAAAAAAATAATCAAAATTATACGTCAACGCGATAGATTACCGGAGATATTACCGTAAATGTTGCGAATTTTTGTATATTTTGCGATCAGACAGCAATTATAACCTATGGGATACTTCCCGTTGACCTAAAATCATGAAATTTAGCAAAAGGCAAGATCTAACAGTACTTGTATAGGAATAAGTCTGAAAGTTGTAAATATGTTGTTTGAAGTCTAAAAAAAAAAGCGTTACAAACTTATTTTTGCGCTCGATGCAGTATGACTTCTATGGATCGGCTTGACTCGCACTTGGGCGGTTTTTTAAGAAGAGTTTTCATCAATTCTAAGGACCATTTAACTGTTTATGTATTCGAAACAAATAACCGCAATTAAATTTAAAAAAAAAATTGTACTTACAAGAATTATATATATATTTTATACAAATTAATATTTTATGAAAGTATAATAAATATTAAACATCTCTAAAACTGCGCTCATTGTGTAATATTTCAGGAAAAAAATACCTTTTTAATATATCTAAACCAAGGTAAAATGGGTAATTAATTAACTAATGTTTAAAATAACGTATCTTTTCCATTGAACAAAAGCTGAACGGACCATTGAATCGTGTAAACACGACAATGTAATGACAGCTATTAACGTCTCGTCGCGTTCACCATCAGTGACGGTAATCGTAGCCACAGGCGACATCGGATTGATAGGATTATCACCAGGATATTGACTAGTTTTGCTTCGACTTTTCGTTAAAACATACTTCCCACATTGCACCACATCAAACACTATATTAAGGGCAAAGTTTACACGTTGCAATTCCTTAGACAATTTATCATAGTTTTCTATTGATTTCAATATCTCAGCCATTGACTCTTGTTCTATCTCTCTCTTACACTGCTCCATTTCATCCACCAAAGATTTACTTTCTACGCACAACTTTTTTCCTTCATCTGCTATTGATGCTATGTCACTATCACTGCCATTGAGAAAGCTCTCCATATCAATTCAATTAAATAACAAGTCTACTCATTTTCGCATTGAAATAATATTTTCTGATTTTTAGGGTTCCGTACAAAAATGAAAAAACCGGAACCCTTATAGAATCACTTGTGCGTCTGTCTGTCCGTCCGTCTGTTACAGCTAATTTTCTCCGAATCTACTTTCTGTATCGGACTCGATATAGATTGATAGTAAAAAGAAGTTGGCTTTCATGTGACGCTGGACAGATGAATCAATCAAACAAAAGCTTTATTTGCGATGTAAAACATCTGAGCATCGTGGCATGACAGCGTTTGGCGTTTCAGTCGATTTTACTGCCAAGCCACAACATAAAAAGGTGTTTTACATCAGAAAATATTTTAAGATTAATGAGAAAAATCAAACACAGCTGATGTTCGTTTGCATTCGTACTGAATTGCGAATTAACTCAAGAACACGTCGTATGAGAACACAATCACTTAATTTAACTGAATTTTGACAAAACCCAAAGTCAAAGGATAGTCTGAAAACATTGAGTTCGAAGGTTAGGCTCGTTCAACAAAGATATTGCAGCACTTTAATTACTGTTTGTAATCGCATGACCCATTCACACAAAGTGGGATTGTATTGAACACGAGTGTACATTTTTTTTGCGATTAAAGCAAGATCGTGTAAGCCAGTCACTAATCACCATCACGTAATCTCTGGTATTTACAGAAAACTTCTGACAATTTTCATATTTATGTGGTTATTGATGAAACAAAAATACTTTTAGTAGTGTAGTATTATACTGCAATTTATATTTAAACTAGCTTTTGCCCGCGGCTTCGCCCGTGTGAATTTCCCACGGGAAAAGTGCTTTTTCCCGGGATGAAAAGTAGCCTATGTTCTTCTTAGTACTTCTATGTGTATGTGAAATTTCAGGAAGATTAATTCAGTAGATAAAGCTTAAAGAGGTAACGAACAAACAAACAAAATCTATAATTTTGCCCGCGGCTTCGCCCGTGTGAATTTCCCACGGGACCCGTGCTTTTCCCGGGATGAAAGGTCCCCTTTGTCCTTCTCAGTACTTCTATCTATGTGTATGCCAAATTTCAGGAAGATTGGTTCAGTAGATGAAGCGTGAAGAGGTAACAAACAAACTCACTTTCACATTTATAATATTAGTTAGAATAGCTTTCCCAGTAATTACCTACATTCTATAATTTATGAAATTCACCATCCGGATAATAATTACATTTTCCAGCCAGGCCAAATGGTATTACTGGAAAATCAAAAAGTGTTATATTGTTCTTTGAGATTAGAGTTTTGATTTCCAACATAATTTGTCCTCTCAACGTAAAATAAATTAAATAGATTTAGATGAAGGAAAAAATACGTAACTACAATTTAATGATCTTAAGCATTAGTGAATAATGAACATCTATAAAAAAGGTAAAAAATCTGCTATTGCGAGATGCTATAAAACTTCAAGTACAGTGAGGTGCATATTAAGTTACCCTTTATTATTTGCTACAGTGATAGTGAGAAATTTGCAATGTATTTGGGCAGGTTGACGTGAAGCTGTTGTTCATATTTTTGCTGTGTTTCATACATCCCAAAATATTCTGTATTTCGCAAGTCATGTGTCAATTAATTCTCCGTCCACAACAGTGGAGACCTGATGTGAAGGTTATTTGTTGCAAGTCTCTAATGTAACATTAAGTACGGTACGTTGTTTTCGCATAAAATCAATAGAAATCAACCAAAAGGCATTATTTTTTGCTTTAAACGTCCTTACAAGCTAATACTATTTGGTAGAATCATCCTTTACCCTCTTCTGATAAATTACAACAAAAATAATAAGCTATTGGTTTGGTACAGTCGGTATCTTGTTTTTCACGGAATATTACTTTGAATGGAAGAGATTTACTTTAAAACAATCAGCATTCCTATCTCTCTCTCTCAGCCGAAAGACGTCCACTGCTGGACAAAGGCCTCCCCCAAGGATTTCCATAACGACCGGTCCTGCGCTGCCCGCATCCATGCGCATCCCGCGACCTTCACCAGGTCGTCGGTCCACCGAGTGGGAGGCCTGCCAACACTACGTTTTCCGGTTCGTGGTCGCCACTCGAGAACTTTTCTGCCCCAACGGCTATCTGTTCTACGAGCTATGTGCCCCGCCCACTGCCACTTAAGTTTCGCGATTCTGTTGGCTATGTCGGTTACTTTAGTTCTCCTACGGATCTCCTCATTTCTGATTCGATCACGCAGGGAAACTCCGAGCATAGCGCGCTCCATCGCCCTTTGGGTGACCTTGAGCCTTCTTATGAGACCCATAGTAAGCGACCACGTCTCTGTTCCGTATGTCATTACTGGCAACACACACTGGTCAAAGACCTTAGTCTTGAGACACTGCGGTATTTTGGACGAGAAGATATCGCGAAACTTCCCGAACGCTGCCGAGCCGAGCCGAGCCGAGTTGGATTCGACGGTTGACCTCTTTCTCGAAGTTGGACTTACCTAACTGAACTGTTTGTCCCAGGTATACATAATTGTCAACAACTTCGAGTGTAGAGTCTCCAACCTTCAGAGGAGTGGGTGCGACACGGATATTAAACATAATTTTCGTCTTGTCCATGTTCATTTTTAGACCCACTCGAATCGAAGGCTTTCTCGTAGTCCACAAACGCCAAGCATAATGGCTGATTATACTCCTCAGTCTTCTGTATAATCTGCCGCAGCGTATGTATGTGGTCTACGGTACTAAAGCCTTTTCGGAAACCGGCTTGTTCGGGAGGCTGGAAGTCGTCAAACCTGCGAGCGAGACGATTCGTAATGACTCTCGAAAACAGTTTGTAGACATGGCTCAGAAGTGAGATAGGCCTATAATTCTTCAATAAGGTTTTGTCACCTTTTTTGAAGAAAAGTACCACACTTCTGTGTCATGCCGTAGGCGTTTGTCCCTCGAGTATGACGGAATCAAATAGCTTCTGAAGAGCTTTTAATACCGGCGTTTCACCTGCTTTCAGAAGCTCAGCCGTGATTCCATCATCGTGCCTTATTGTTTTTTAACTGTTTGAGAGCCATTCTAATCTCGTATAGGCTGACGTCCAGGATATCTTCGGTGTAGTGTCGGGTCAATCTGGCTCTTGGATCTTTGATTCCTGACAGGTGCGCGTACGCTGGTGTATAATTGTCCGTAGAACTTCTCAACCTCTTCCAACAGCTCTGGCTTCGACGAAATGATTCCTATCTACCTACATATATTTTTTATATCAAACTTCATAACACTGAGTGGTATTAATAAATAAAGAGCAAATAAATGGCAGCGTCAATAAATCACATTACACTTTATTAAACACACCAATACTCAATATTATCTACTTCAGTAAGAAAAAAAATCTTCCTTTTGTCAAATAAATTTCCTTTTATCAATTTAAAAGACGATAAAACACAATATAAGTAAATACTAGTTACCTACTTTCTTCATGTGAACTGTGGTAGACAATATTATTCTGCACGGTTAAACCTAAAATGCAATGTCATTTGGACAAAGCGCATAATATCCAGGATATGTAGCGTACTCTGTACCTATCTACGATGTACAATATAACCCACCAAAAACATTCTGTAAAAAACTAGCCAAGTCTCGATGGAGCTGTTTGTTTGTCTCTAAAAAGTAATGAAATCTAGATAAAGTCGTTCCAAGTCTAAGGTTCCTTACTGCGATTTCTTTATTATTATATTTAATGTTGTGTGACTTGGCCGTTGAAGGGTACACAAGGGTACAAAACCAGGTGCTCCATGACACCATTACACTAATCTGTCGCCAGAACCGCTACCCATTGACGATGGAAAATTGCCACTTGGAAAACGTTGATTCAATAACCAGTCAATTGTAGGCTTGATAAAGCCACTAATGTATAAAGAATGTTCAACGGCCAAGTCACACAACATTAAATATAATAATAAAGAAATCGCAGTAAGGAACCTTAGACTTGGAACGACTTTATCTAGATTTCATTACTTTTTAGAGACAAACAAACAGCTCCATCGAGACTTGGCTAGTTTTTTACAGAATGTTTTTGGTGGGATTTCACTTCTTTTTGTAGAAACGTGGACATATTGATTTATTTTATTAAATTTTCTTATTTGACACAGTTTTTTTTTCTTTTTAGGAGTAATTTTATTATTATTACAAATCTTTCTTTTCTTTTTTTCCGGTTCTGATTCTTGTACAGTAAGCAACAGTTTTTCGTATTGCCCATTCGCGTTCATTATTTAATCTTTTAGACGGTTTAGACCGTTTAATTTCTGTAAGATCGGCGCGGTATTTACGCCTAAGCCGGTTGTATTCGGTGATCGCTGAAGCTTAAGCTTTTATACTCTTGAAGTCAACATTTATGAGATGAACCCATCGAGATATTATACGTAGTAGTTGTATTTCGATGGATGAACCATACCATACCATACCCATGAAGATTGGTTACTAGAATTTTAGACCATAGAGCTAGCAAAAAAATGTTTAATTGATTTTTTTTTTATGTCTATGTTCTAGAAATTTATTCAGAATATTGCATGGAAGTAGTTAGTACTTTATTGTACAAAGTACTTATTACTTCCATGGAATATTGTAAAGAATAACTGAAAATTAGCTCGATTCCAAAGAAAAAATAAGACTTCATCGAAGTTTTATTTTTCCCATGCAATAATACAGCCAGTGTTCTAAAAACCAGAGACCAAATAAATTTTAAAAAAATGGTTATTGTCTGTCATTATTGGCCTATCACGAGCAGGGTTTCCAACTTGTGGCTTACCCCAAACAAAAGTAAATAATATTTCGTTTGTTAATTTGATATGTAGGAATTTTTTTATTTGACACTTGATCAGTGTTATCAAATTGAGGGTTTTAGCCCTAAATTAAGGGTCAAAATATACTTGATGAGTATTTTTTATTCATTCCTCAGCACTTTGACAATTTAAATGTAACAATATCATTTAAACCACCATAATCATTACCAATTTTCGACATAATTGGGGCCTCATGCAAGTTGATAACCTTATTTTCGTCATCAAGCATTAGGAGGCATAATATTTTCAATTTTTCATACTGAACTTAGGGTAATTTTTGAAGAAGCGGGCAACTCTTAAAAGCAGAATGAAAACAGACAACAACGAAAAATTTGTCTTTTAAGTACAATCGAAATACAACTTGGTACAATATCCCGATGAATATGTATGGTTATAACGTATTATAGAGGTAACGAGTATGGCAAATACTTGGCATTTTCTGGCCAGAGATCATCTCCAAGCGTGAGCTCTGTGGGAAATGTGCAACGCTATAGATCGGCCACACGCTTCGAAGAGACCTATATACTAGGAAAGCTCTCGAGTGGATACCACAGGACAAGAGAAAAGTTGGTCGACCCAAGTAAACCTGGCGGCGGCGTACCGTTGCAGCGGAAAGGCAGTCGTTCTCTCCTGGTCGGAAGCAAAGTGCATTGCCCAGGACAGAATCCGATGGAGAAGCACTAAAACTAATACTTAGATGAAGAAGCACTAATAATAAAAATGTAATTATTATGGTAGTAATAAACCTATAAAAATGTAATTACTCTTTTATTATGATTAAGCAGAAGGGGAGACATTCGCTCAAAAGTGGGACGCTATAGGCTAGATTAAATAAGAAGATGTGTCCCTCTACGCTGGACTTTTTGCAATGACAGTCGATTTTTTTATGTAGCAATAGAAGGGGGCGTTGCCATAGAGATATGGTAATCTCTAATACAGCTGAGACCAGCTGAGGGTTCTTCATGAGATACTTCAGACCTTCGATTTTTGACATCAAATGAAGCGGCCCACCTAGTTGAATATTTTTTGTAAAGGCGGTATGTCGATTTCTAATAGTTTGATTGGGCTCTTGTGTTTTCTAATTAGGGTCACCAGGTACTCCAGATCTTCGATTATCCTAGTTTTTATAGTTTTCCCTTTATGTGACCATTAAAACCTAACTCTGTACCAAATTTCAGCTCTCTGGGTTTGTGGGAAGTACTAGTTCTATTTTGATGATCATGAGTGAGTGAGTGTCGAAAATGCGAAACTTTGCTTTCGCTTAACTTCGGAACTAAATGACCTACAGACTTGAAATTTTGGATTTTAAGTATGTGATTATAGCTTACTGGATAACGAAAATTTCTTCGTTCTGGTCTTATCCAGAGGTTCTCAAATAGGGGCCTGAAAATGCGGCGAAATGGTTCCTGTAAAGGATGGTACGGCAGTGTTTGCTTCGCGCTCGACTTGGCGGGGGCACTGCCGTGCCCCCTGATATTGAAGATTAGCATTATATAAATGAACTAGCTGCTGCCCGCGGCTTCGCCCGCGTGAGTTTCCTTAGATGAAAAATCTTTTTGTGTTCCAAACTGTAGTAACCTAAACTCCAGTACTCAAAATTTCAGCTATTTGGTTATCCCGTGTCCCGCGGGAATATATAAGGTACTCGTAGTACAGTCGCGGTGTTAAAATGAATCAAAAGTGATATTTCATTCAATAAACGATCTTCGTCTGCTCGTTATCTACAATTTCCCGTGTACCACCACTACCACCCAGAGTCCCTCTTTATCCTATCCCGTGTCCTGTCTATTTATACGTCAGTAGAAAATGCTCATCAGGTTGAACGACTTTTGCTAAGGCCCCATTTCCATTTTTTATAGAGTAGCTGGTCTCTTGGAGTTCTTCATCAGATGTTGCATAAACTTAAATTTTTATACGTCAGCAGAAAATGCTCATCAGGTTAAACGACTTTTGCTAAGGCGCCATTTCCATATATGTAATAGTGTAGCTGGTCCCTTGGAATTCTTCATCAGATGATCCTGATCTTCGATTTTTATACGTCAACAGAAAATGCTCGTCAGATTGATAAACTTTTCCAAAGGTACCATTTCCATATTTCTTATAGTTTAGCTGTTATTGGCTGTTTTCTATAAGCTGCTGTTTAAAGAATTGAAGAGTTTTCGCCCTGAAATTTCTGATATGTATTGTAGAACGTATGTTTAAAGGGAGGACTGTTTCCAAAACACGATGGGAAAAATTTTGCTCGATAGAAAAAAATCGTGAAGTTACCTCTATTTCATATGAATACAGATAACATCCGTGTTTTATAATAAAAAAATGTTTTAAAATCACCAACACAAAGGTATTTTACCTTTTCGATTTCGTGACTGATTTAAATTTTTGAAAAACTAAACATTTCTATTAACTTTTTGATAAAAAAAAAATTCGAATGGCGCGCAACCGGGACGACCCCCCCCGCTTCAGCCGCTTCATATGAATTTTCGCTGACCGCCTAACCCCCCTTAAGGTTCTTCATCAGGTGTTCCAGTTTTCAAAATCACTTATAGCCTATATGTTGCCCAGGCTTAATAGCTATACAACAAAAAAAGTTCTATCAAATCCGTCCAGCAGATATTGCGTGAAACGCGGACGGACAGACAGACAGACAAAAAATTCCAAAAAAATGTTTTTGCTTTCTGTTTTTCTTTTTAAGTGTCCCTCTATCCATTTCAGTCAAAAATACTAAATGTACTGTACAGACAAAATATCTTTACTGTTTTATTATTATACCCATGACCCCTAAGCGCGAAGTAGAAATCACCAAAATTGCGCAGCGTCATCTATTGAAAATATTGAGAAATAATTTCAGCTTACATTTCTCATTTTATCAACGCCATCTATTGGATATTATTTTGCTTGGCACAATCAGTAGATGACCGGAAATAAATTTGCAAATGAATTTATTCGTTTCTTTTCAAAATTAAAAAAAAAAAAAGAAATTAATTCTAGAAAACAAATAAAAAACGAAAACAGAAAATTATTGTTAGTGGCAGGATTCGATCCAGCTACTTCCAGTTACTTTCTTGAAATATTTCTTTACTAAAATATTTAAAAAAAATATAGAATTCTAAAAAACTAATACAAAACGCAAAAAAAATTGGAAAAAAAGTCACATCTGGCAGGATTCGAACCCTGTACTTAAAAAAATAATCCGCGGCTTTTACCAATAGGCCAACATGCATTGCTTGTAACTGGCGAAATTTCAAATGGGATTTGTCTAAAGGTACGCAAATTCACCCCTTTTTTTGGACTGCAAGGTTTGAAATTGTGAACAACCCTTTCTTATGTGGGCAGTATATTGTATAATGAAGACACTTACCAAATTTCACGTTTATAGCTTTTATAGTTTCGGTTTTGTGATGATAAATTAGTTTACCTCCCCTTTTTTACCCCTTTAGAGGTTGCCCTCAATTTTATCCCCCTTAGGGGTCTAATTTTGAAAAATCCTTTCTTATCTGAGCACTACGTATTAACATAAAACTTCGGTCCAAATTTCAAGTTTATAGCTTTTATGGTTTAGGCTGGGCGTTGATTCAGATAATGATTGCTTTTGAAATGAGTGCGTTTTTTATGTATTCTATACATGCAATTGAACATATTTTGAAAAATTGGCATATATTAATTACGAATAAGTATCTAGTTCAGTATTCTTTATATAAACTGAGACAAAATTAACATAAACTTTGAACCAACTTTACCATTGAATGGTGTGCGTATTCGCACATCGAAAAATGAATACAAGCAACCATTACTATGTTTTTATAGTAATGGTCGCTTCTATTATTTTTTCATGTATTCAATTCATATACGAAGTACATACGTGATTGAGCATTAGCAGACATGGTAGTGCGTGCTTGCAATATAATTGTTCTAATTAATACACAAATAGGTCGGAAATCATCATGATATCATGACGGAAATCTCCGAAATGAAGACAAATGCTTTTAATGTTCTTGAAACACCTTTGTAATTGCGAAAATTAAACTGATTCTCTTGAATTGAAAACAAACAATTGTTAGATTTACGAATCAGATAGCGACAGAATGTTCTTCCAAAAACAAGTGCACATGATATTAGGTATTTGGATCTTTTGGAAGGCCCAGAATAAAGATATCTGGAAAAATTACTTGACTAGGCCCATGCCCATCCGCGCTGTTGTCTTAGATGATGATGATAGGTACTGACCATAATAATGTACTGACCATGGAAATGTAAATAATATACTGTGGTTCTTACTATAGATTTGATTTGATTTTTTTCAATGTGCTTTTAAAATATATAAAGTTTGTTTTTTTTTAATAGATTTCAGAGTCAGACCAAATTTAGAAAATATATGTTTTTTTTTAAATTATGACTCATTGAGTTGTACTTAATTCTATTCAGTTCAATGAGTGCCTAATTAAATGTGAAATGCAATGAATGCGCTTAACTAATTAAAGCTAGCAGCAATTCTTTTGTTGATTAATTTTAATGTCCAGTTTTCCTTGTTTGTTGCCACTTATAAACAGGAAGAGTTTGTGACGAAGTGAAATTTATCATAGATTGCTATTCAATTTGATATATTGGTTTTTGGAATTTTTTGTCTGTCTGTCTGTATGTATGTACGCGTTTCACGCAAAAACTACTGGACAGATTTGAATGAAACTTTTTTGTTGTATAGCTATTAAGCCTGGGCAACATATAGGCCATAATTGATTTTGAAAACTGGAACACCTGATAAAGAACCTTAACAGAACAGCTAAACTATAAGAAATATGGAAATGGTACCTTTGCAAAAGTTTGGAACACAAAAAGATTTTTATCTAAGCGAAATTCACGCGGGCGAAGCCGCGAGCAACAGCTAATATATATATACTATACTAATGTCCCTACATAATTGTTTCTTAAAAATGCCTATTAATATGTAACTGAATAAAAATAAGGGTCAAGATAAATTACAAAATGGTGCAAGACGCAATAAGACGAACAGAAGATGTCGTCAGTAATAATGAGTTGCCATAGATGCTCAATTGTCTGCCGCACAATAGCGAGGCTGCGGGGCTGACTGAGCCTTGTCATAAAAAGCTTTAACACTGCAAGGGAGTACGTTCGCTAAATAAGATTGCACTACTTCAATGAAATTATCGTAGATACTCTATGATATAAACAATTTATACTTTATTGCACTTTTAAAAATAAGTCTTATGGCTAATATTTCAATGCCAGTCAAATATTTAGAGAAATAGTTAAATGTTGAATATTATTTATTTCAAATATGATTTACCTAATGTTTTGTGGGAAAAGCTTTGCACATTATATCTTTTTACTTTTTAGATAATGCAAAACAAAAAAGGCATAAAGTGAACACGTTTCAACAAGTTATTACCGAAAACCTAGAGCATAAAAGTTCGAGCCACATATTCTTATTTTATGCATTATAAACACGGTATCGTGTTATCGCAAGTAATCGAGTAGAACATGGTGCACTGTTATTTGAAGCACGCCGTTTTCAATCCACTACTCTGCTCGATCTTCCGGAAGACTTTACTTAGTGCAGAGCCATGGAATAAGGAAAGCACAGAAGGACAATTCGTGTACAATGGACCTAATGTATAAAAGTTGGATTCTAGAGTTATGAGATTTAATTTTGTCTCTCCTTATAATTTGGAAAGCGCGTTGCTCTTGTGAATGGACTATTTGCCATACTTCTCTAAATTTGATTAGTAGGTACGAGGTTTGGGGAAATTAAAACTTGGGGATCCTAAGTTACATAAGATCCTCGCCATTAACGGTTTTTGTGCAGTGCCAGAGTTAGACTATTCTATAAAGTGTTGTTTTTCATCTCGTTAATTTAGACTGAGCAAAGAAAATAGCAGTCGTTCAGTAACTCTTGGTCACTAGTCATTTTCACTTGCTCGCTGGGACTACAACGAGGAAATTAAAAACCCTATCTATTGTGACTGTGTACTTTCACAATAAAATCAAACAGCCAACAAATGTTATATCTATTTTCACACGTAACGAGAGTTAACTCGTTAACAAAGCGGTGCGACCATATTTTCTGTTTGTGCAATAAAACTAAAAGATGATATGACTTAGTTAATAATAATAAAAATAAATGATAAACAAAATAATTGATTTATATTAACCTGGAGTTATCATTTTCGTTTATTTCTATTCCAGATGGCGAATGTCTACAATTTTCTCCTTGGCGTGCTGATAATACAGTTAAGTGTCAGCGCTGCTCCAAGTGAGGTGGAAAAAATCGCCGAAGATATCGCCAGAGTCGAGAAAACAGAACCAAAACTCGATGAAAAAACGTTGCCCTTGGTGGATGAAGAACAGTCAGACAAATCTGAACAAAGTCAACGGCATAAAAGATGGTACAATCCATTTGGAATTCCACCGGCCAACCCCGTACTCTTTCAAAGTTTTGGCAAAAGAGACCAAAATTTTAATACAGGTTATGAATACGACGACCCGTTCGTAGAAATTCACAGAAGATTGCTGGACATAAGCAACGTCGTCAGACAACCGCCGCCGCCACCCCCGCCCCAGTTCCCATCATTATCAACAAGTCAATTTCCATTTTATTTACCTGTGATTTATGTGCCTCAAATAGGCTGTAGTTGCCCACCAGTTGATAATCCTAGTGTGACTCCAAATCCTGACCAAGAAAACAGTACCCTACCAGTTGATAATCAAAAGAATATGACAATGCCTGATAGTGTACCCAATCGGTTTCCTGAATTAGATGATCCTAGGCAAAATTTTGGCCTTGTTATAAATGAAACTGATCCTGATGACGAAGGGGATGATGTGGGTAGACCAATTTCGTTTGATCCTATTCAACCAGACAGACCTATGAATAGACCGCCTCCTCCGGTTGAACACGGAAGTAGTCAAGGGTCAGTTAATAATGCCGACAGTCAGTCCGCTCCGCCTGTTCAATCTCCAACTACATTCAGGCCAACAGGAAGTCTGGGGAACCCAACAACGGCAAATCCATTCCCACAGGCTCCATTTCCAGAGGCACCCAATGCATGTGATGGAGCCGTTCTGAGTTGTTGTCACCAGTTCGAAGTTACGTATGATTGCTTTGCTGTACAAGGATGTCCTGACCCAACTTCATATGGCAATCCATGCGATCCTAGTGTCATACTTAGAGTAATTAATCGGTTTCAAAGATTCTATGGTCAAAGAACAGGGTGAATAGGTGAATAATGTAGTGCCAGATTTTAAGAAGCAAAATTGTGATAATATGATAGTTTATGTATTCAAATACATTCTTCATATTCATCTATAGATACATATTTCTTATATTTATTGACTGTAGAGTAGCCATAATTAACAGATAACAAGGATTAATTGTGTTTAGCATAATTTGAATATTGAATAATCTGCAGTTTCGGCACAGGTTTGCAGTTTCAGTGTGAGCCTGCGGGATAATATGTCAAAATGAATAATCTAATTCAATAGCCACCAGGGTCCGGATTAATGGTAATAAGCTAAAATGTTAAATGTTCTGCAAAATTTAATTGTAGAAAACATAATTCTACATACATGATGAATATTGTGATGTATCTTTTGTTATAAGGTACCCGACAGTAACAGTTTAAATGTTTTATCATGAGGTAGCCATTAGTTGTTAAAAATTAACCGTTATTATTCATATAGTATCTATGGTATAATACTTAATATGTGTTGATTTTTATTAGATAAATATTTTGACTCCCGTAACGCGTCCAGGGTGGGGTCTGTTCATAGAAAATGTACAGGGTCCATAGATAGGGTCTGACCACAGGACGCGCGACAGGTTTCAACCAATGAGCTAATATTAATAAAATATATTTTAATTTATATATATTAAAAAAAATTGCTGATAGTTTGAAGATCAGGGTTTGAAGTGAAATAAATGCTCACACATACTTACCTACGCACAGCACAAAGTTTATAAATTCGTACTATTTCCTTTATGTAATTTAGAGACCACAAGACGTAAAGACATGTCTTTGTTATTGTAATTATAATCAAGAAATAAACAGTTCATGATCTCTTGATTCCTATCATATTCAATAGGTACCTACATAGTTCCTCTATGGATAATCAAGTTTTACGATATCTGTTCCATTTTCCTCATGCATCATGACAAGTTTTTCTAATATTAAGTACATTACATTTAAATTTATTAGTATTGTAAATAATGATCAGTAGTGAATTAAGGGCATGGATGCACGTGACATAGATTTATTTCATACAGTTATCGTTGATTATTTGCCTGTCTGCCCCCCCAGAAAAAAATTCTGGATCCGCCCTTGATAATGATAGTCAATTTAATTAATAGTGTAGTAGAGCTGTTGTACTCAGTACTTTAAAATTATTGTTATGATATGATTTCTCTTTTGACCTAACAAAGAAAGAGTTAATTTAAAAATTATGCCGATGATAATAAATGAGGTTCGTTTTATAATAGTTATTTATTAATAAAATTACTTAACTGAGTTTATTTTTTATTTATTTTAAAAAGTATCGTATATCGTAAAAGTATGTAAGTAGTAAATACCCATGTTTTAATGTAAAAGTGTGCATATGTAAATAAACAAAGTAAGAGCAATAAGCAATAAAAGGTAAATTACCTTACTACTTGTTAAATAAAAGCACATAAAATTTATTTAGGTGCTGAATATTTATTTGTTCAAAAAATATTCAATTATCCTGTAAAAATATATTCAATCTCTCGTCGCAATATTTGGATATTGGTCTGGTCATATTGAATAATAAAAACTATCAAGTTGATAAAAAAAGTACGAAACAATATTTGTCTATTACTTATTTAGCAATCGTATACAGGACACTTTTACTATGTAGTACCTAAATCTGGAGAGCTCTTTTGTTTGTTTACTAGTAAAAAAATAATGTTTGTAAATAATAGCCAGATCCATACGTCATCTATCAATATAGGCGGTAGCCTATTTAGGTTAATTTAGGCTATTTATCCCAAAAATCCCACGGGAGCAGAGCTCCAGAGCACAGCTAGTATCATAATACAAAGGGCAAATCGATACTGATTGACCGAAGATAATAATGTTGTTGAACTCATCTGGGAAACCCCAATGAGATTCTTGCAAACGTCAGTCGTAGTAAGAAACAGTCTACGTAATCGGGTAAATTATACACCACCATCGCACCGGTTTTATACCAGACGACGCTACGGCGTGTGGAGGAAAACAAGTCATTTTGTAAACCAACGCAGAGCCATCGAGAGGCAGACGTGTGTGCTTGTGATATAAATATTTACACTGTGTCATAAAACTGTAAGTATATTTTGGTTTTATAAATAATTTTACTTTCATCGCGTGAAAGTATAACTCTATCTGTTGTACTTGTTTAGATGATATCAACTGATATTTGCATGGTAACATATGGAACTAGCGACTGTATGGTTATCGTATAGTAAAATGTTGACAATATCCTTGGTGTTTAAATACAGTTTTCATACAAAACTAACCAATACCTATTCCGTGGTTTTGTTGGGAATAGTAGAGTGTAGATTATATTATTAAGACTGGCCTTTTCCTTACTTTTAACCAAGGCTCACCTATATGGATTGGCGTATAAAATTGAGAACTATGTAAAAGGTTATTTACTACACGATAACCATTTCGTGTGATGTTTATCACACCGCCTTGACATTTCGCTCAAGGGAGCAGCATTCGCGAAGAATGCATTCTAGTGTCACAGTGGGATCATCATCATTTGCATTAGGACGAATTACTATGAGAGTTGTACGTACCACAGGCGTCGATTCTGCTAACGTTATGACATAATCCTGTCTATGGTGCTTCAATAGTATTGTTTTCATCCTAGTGAAAAGTGTCTGTGAAGGTTAATTTTCAATAAAGTATTTTTGAATTTTGAAGTATACAAAAGTACTATTAAAACTCTATGGATTGTAGCCGAATAAGTACCCAGGTCCCACACAGCTGTCCTTGTGTGGGGAAAACTGGAACAACGCGACTCTGTTCAGATTATGACTGCAATTTATAGAAAGTGCCTCAATTTTTGCTCAGTTTAGTGGTTATGTTTTATTATTGTCGTCAAATATTACTATGAGGCATGATTCTATTAAAATTTTTGTAAAATCTGGGGCATTATCCGGATGTTGCTGCAATCGCTTGGTGGGTGTCGTAAGCTTGCACTTATCTTCATAATTGAAACTTCAAAGCCCTTCTCTACCACGTAAATGAATATTATTTTTTGTAGCGGAACTTAAATTTTTAAACGAATTGGTATTATAATATATTTAACTAGCTGTTAGCCCGCGGCTTCGCCCGCGTGACTTTGGCTTAGATGAAAAGTCTTTTTGTGTTCCAAACTGTTTCCTGTGTTCCAATCTTCGATTTTTATACGTCAACAGAAAATGCTCATCAGATTAACTAAGTTTTGCTAAGGCGCCATTTCCGTATATGTTATAGTGTAGCTGGTCTCTTGGAGTTATTCATCAGATGATAAAAATCATTCAGATCAGATTATAAAAAAAAAAAAAAAAAAAATGTTATAGTGTAGCTGGTCTCTTGGAGATTTTCATCAGATGTTCCAGATCTTCAATTTTTATACGTCAGCAGAAAATGCTCATCAGGTTGAACGATTTTTGCTAAGGCGCCATTTCCATATATGTTATAGTGTAGCTGGTCTCTTGGAGCTTTTCATCAGATGTTTCAGATCTTCAATTTTTATACGTCAGCAGAAAATGCTCATCAGGTTGAACGACTTTTGTTAAGGCACCATTTCCATATTTCTTATAGTTTAGCTGTTCTGTTATGGTTCTTCATCAGGTGTTCCAGTTTTCAAAATGAATTATAGCCTATATGTTGCCCAGGCTTAATAGCTATACAACAAAAAAAGTTTCATTAAAATCCGTCCAGTAGTTTTTGCGTGAAACGCGTACATACATACAGACAGACAGACAGACAAGAAATTCCAAAAAATTTTTTTTGCTTTCTATTGTTCTTTTTAAGTGTCCTTCTATCCATTTTAGTCAAAAATACTAAATGTACAGACAAAATATTTTTACTGTTTTATTATATGTATAGATAAATGAATTCGATTATTAGACTTTTGCAAAATTATATAACACTAGCCGCGTCCCGGGGCTTCGCTCCCGTAGGAGTTTCGGGATATAAGTACCCTATGTGCTATTCTCGGTATTTTTACCCGGTTACCAAATTTCATCTAAATCCGTCCAGTAGATTTTGCGTGATTTTGAGTAACAAACATCCTCACAAACTCACATCCAAACTTTCGCATTTATAATATTAGTAGGATTATTAGCAGTCTTTTCTTATCGAGTGTGTTAATAAATTTGAAGCGGTGGTGGCCGAGACTCATGTTAGTTTTCATCGACCACCACTTGCTTCCGGTGAAGGAAAACTACGTGAGGAAACCTGCACTCTGTATTGATGATTATCAGCTAGTGTGTGAAATGGAGAAGGCAATGGCAAACCACTCCATTAAAATTGTCAAGAGAGTCGTTGTGTGTGTTTCATTCCATATAATGACCACGACCCTCAGTCATGAGGAAATACGACTAAAGAGAGTGTTAAACTAACCCTGGTGTCAGATTTTACCCAAATCACCTAAAGGCATCTGACATGACTTGACAACTATCGTCATGTAGCGACAGTTGTCGTAATCACACTAGTAAACTATTTAGTTAGCTAAAGTGCAAGTTTCCTCACGATGTTTTCCTCCACCGGAAGCAAGCGGTGGTATACATGAGTCGGATAGATATGCAAACTCATGTGCATTATCAGCAGTGCACATTGTGCACAATAACGATTATCTTTATTTTACAGCAAAATGGCGGGAGCAGCAATTATCGTGGTAATGGCGTTGTTTTCGCAAGCAATTTGCGCACCACAGAGCACAAACACCAGAGAGAACAGTACATTTAGGAGTCCTGTCAACTTATCATATCAGGAGCTGGTTTATATTGTTAAAGTACGGAATGGCACTATAAAAGATGATAAACCACCGATACAACTGACACCTTGTGCAAGAGCCATTCTCGGATGCTGTAATGATAATATCATCAATGGAGCATGCTCGGAATCATTTAAGTGTGGTGCATTCTTCTTTGATGTCAACCCTTGTGATGAAAAGTTTATAGTAGATGCCCTAAATGCGGCTAGAGGCTTCTATGAACAGTTCAATCCTAATTCTCTGAGTAATTCTTAAGAAAGAAATGTGTTTAAAACTGTGTACAGTGTAAAGTGTGAGAGATTTATCTGAAAACATTAACTGCTGTAAGTAGTTAAGTAATTTATACCAGTGAAAAGTTTTAAAAGCAAATGTTTTAATTTAATAATATTATTTAGTTTTGTAAAAATGTGAATACTCAAAGAAAAATGTATGTAAAACATGCAAATGATAAAGGTTATCATCGAAGGTTACTATTTAAAACTAAAGTTATAATAATGGAATATATTGACTTATTTTTTATATATTACGTAAAAAAGTACCTGAGCATATTTTGAAGCGTTATTATTCATAATTTGTGGGAAAATAGAGGTTAAAAACATCATACTTAAATGAGATCTCTCTCTCTCAGCCGAAAGACGTCCACTGCTGGACAAAGGCCTCCCCCAAGGATTTCCATAACGACCGGTCCTGCGCTGCCCGCATCCATGCGCATCCCGCGACCTTCACCAGGTCGTCGGTCCACCGAGTGGGAGGCCTGCCAACACTACGTTTTCCGGTTCGTGGTCGCCACTCGAGAACTTTTCTGCCCCAACGGCTATCTGTTCTACGAGCTATGTGCCCCGCCCACTGCCACTTATGGCCAAGTGCCACTAAATGAGATCAATTCTAGGCTATTACCTTGTCATATCTGAAATCAGGATATTTTAAAATACTTTATACTTACGAGCTAAATAATTTTTTTAATGAACAATAAAGCAAAACAATAAATCCTACAATTAAAGCTAAATTGTATGAAAACGAATGCCATGTTTCAGCCAGTAGAGCATGCTGGAGTTATATAGAAACGTTTTGTGACAAAGGTATTGATAAAACAGTTTGGTCGGAGTTGAATCGGATAAAGCTTGGCTTTGTGCCAGGCTGGCCACAGGCAACAAGTGAACATCATTATAATTCATTTTGTAAAAGGAAAAAAGAAAGTGCCTTGATTTACAATGTATCTGTTAAAAACTTTTTTTTTTAACATAGCCCAGTGGATTTTTATTGGAATCTCGATTTTTATACGTAGAAACCTTTGGCCTCAAACCCGAACCGATATTAATTTAAAATAATTGTATATTTAATACTGTTGAGTTATACCGTTTCGTATTTCGTAAAATATGATATGCGTCACATCTTAGCGTAATTTAATTTGGAAGGTTTCCTCACAATTGTTTTCTCACACTGAAAGCCCGCAATTATGTATGTATACATAAAATGGTTGTGAAGACGCAATTATGCACGAATCCAAGTATCTGGTGAACATTTATTTTCCAAGGTAATGAAGTCCGTATTACAGAATTTAATTTTCTTTAGGTAGGTAGATACTCAAAATTGTGAAAATGTTAAAATGAATTGACAAGGGATTAATTTTGCAACGAAAATGCTTAAATAAAGGTAATAGACCTAATGCTTCTTCAGCCTCGTAAAAGCACTCTGAAGGGTATTTTATAGTGCTTTGCTCTTTGCGATGTCATAATAAACATTTTTATTGTTTTGCGAACCATCTATTTTATTAATACTGATGAACTTCACACAGTGAAACTATTTGTGATCTTTTCTGATTTAAGGCAAGATAACTAATCTATCTTCTATCTTCTATATATCTATATATATATATATATATATATAAAAGAATATATATATATATATATTATATATATATATATATATATATATATATATATATATATATATATATATTATATATATAAAAGAACAAGGGTAATTGATAAATCAACGCCCAGCCTAAACCATAAAAGCCATAAACTTGAAATTTGGACCCAAGTTTTATGTTAATACGTAGTGCTCAGATAAGAAAGGATTTTTCAAAATTAGACCCCTAAGGGGGTTAAAATTGAAGGCAAAGTTTGTATGAAAAAAAATTAAAATGTTCACTGATTTACTTGAAACTTGGCAAGAATACTTCTCAACAAAAATAACCAATGGCGTGTTTCAGCGTTTTTTGAAATTCAACCTCTAAAGGGGTAAAAAAGGGGAGGTAAACTAATTTATCATCACAAAACCGAAACTATAAAAGCTATAAACGTGAAATTTGGTTAGTGTCTTCATTATACTATATACTGCCCACATAAGAAAGGGTTGTTCACAATTTCAACCCTTACAGTCCAAAAAAGGGGTGAATTTGCGTACCTATAGACAAATCCCATTTGAAATTTCGCCCGCTACAAACAACGCATGTTGGTTCTGATGGTAGAGGCCGCGGATCAATTTTTTTAAGTAGAGGGTTCGAATCCTGGTAGACATGACTTCTTTTTACTTACTTTTTTTACGTTTTGTATTAGTTTTTTTTTTAATTCTATATTTTTTTAAATATTTTAGTAAAGAAATGTTTCAAGAAAGTAACAAACAACAAGCCACAAACAACAATTTTCTGTTTTCGTTTTTATTTGTTTTCTAGAATTATTTTCTTACTTTTTTTTTATTTTCGAAAAGAAACAAATAAATTCATTTGCAAATTTATTTCCGGTCATCTACTGATTGTGCCAAGAAAAATATCCAATAGATGGCGTTGATAAAATGAGAATGGTGTCTTTAAAGTGATTTAATTTAAACCACAGATTATATAATACTATCCTAATTTAAACGTAGTTTCTATGTAAATTTTTGCCTATAATCATAAATCGTAATCCACTAAGTCTGCACGAAAAAGAGATGACCATTATATGCCATTATGTATGTATTACGTATTCGATAGCCATCCGTACAATGTAAGCTAAATTATTTCTCATGTTTCCAATAGATGGCGCTGCGCCATTTTGGTGATTTCTGATTTTTAACAGCATAAAGGGGTCGTGCGTTGGTCGTGGGTATACATATAATAAAACAGTAAAAATATTTTGTCTGTACATTTAATATTTTTGACTGAAATGGATAGAGGGACACTCAAAATTAATAAGAATAATGTAAAACATTTTTTTGGATTTTTTTGTCTGTCTGTCTGTCTGAATGTATGTACGCGTTTCACGCAATATCTACTGGACGGATTTGAATTAAACTTTTTTGTTGTATATATGGCTATAATTGATTTTGAAAACTGGAACACCTGATGAAGAACCTTAACAGAACAGCTAAATTATAAGAAATATGGAAATGGTACCTTTGGAAAAGTTTATCAATCTGACGAGCATTTTCTGTTGACGTAAAAAAATTGAAGATCAGGATCATCTGATGAAGGGACCAGCTACACTACGAGTATTACATATATGGAAATGGCGCCTTAGCAAAAGTCGTTTAACCTGATGAGCATTTTCTGCTGACGTATTAAAATTTAAGTTTATGGAACATCTGATGAAGAACTCCAAGAGACCAGCTACTCTATAAAAAATGGAAATGGGGCCTTAGCAAAAGTCGTTCAACCTGATGAGCATTTTCTACTGACGTATAAATAGACAGGACACGGGATAGGATAAAGAGGGACTCGGGGTGGGAGTGGTGGTACACGGGAAATTGTAGATAACGAGCAGACGAAGATCGTTTATTGAATTTTGATTCATTTTAACATCGTGACTGTACTACGAGTACCTTATATAATCCCGCGAGACACTGGATTACCAAATAGCTGAAATTTTGAGTACTGGAGTTTAGGTTACTACAATTTGGAACACAAAAAGATTTTTCATCTAAGTGAAACTTACGCGGGCGAAGCCGCGGGCTAAAGCTAGTTTACTTATAATTTCAGTAGTGTTGATTTAATAACAGGGTTTGAAGAGAGGATCAGATGATAAAAATCTTAAAAATACCTCCTGTACGAAGGCCATTTTCACATGAAAATTCGTGTGCATTTTTTTAGTAAACAGAACACATCGCTTTATTGCTTCATTTCTAAAGTCATACATAATGTTTTACTATAATGAGCATAACGAATGCACCCTTCTTATATGGCGTAGGTCACTTTATACCAATTTCATGATGTGGTCGCTTCGAAACAGCAGAAAAATTTTATGTTCATTCCACGTTGTGATTTTTTGTATGTGAAAAAAGAGAGATTCTCTTATCGGCGGTACTCAACTCCCCGACGACCATAAACTCAGACAATAGCCAGCACCTGGGCCGCTTTATGGCGGTATAAAACATGTTTTGTTTACCAGCTGTTTAGAAATTTTATTCGAAGAAATAAACTGAAACGATCATGACGCGTAACTACTTGAAATGGGAAAACATTTAACTGAGATCGTTACGTGAATAAAGAACTTTAAATTAAGTTAGTTCTTCTCAAATTAAATTAATAGTACTTAATTAATCTGTTGGATATTTTAGGATTCATGATTGCAATATTTAAAAATCCAACAAAAAATAAATAAAGCTCTTTGAATTCTGGAATTGTCTTTTGAAATTGCACAGTGAAAAAATTTAGACAGAACGCAAACTGGTCACGTTTCAAACGACGGGATGTCATTCGCAAATTGTACAACCCACTGCAGCCAACGCGGGACAGTCGAAGCTTTTTGTTCCGCTGCTATACGATATGTTAACTTCACCAGTTTTATTCCATACTAGCTGTCGCCCGCGGCTTCGCCCGCGTGAGTTTCGCTAAGATGAAAACTCTCTCTTGGAGCTTTTCATCAGATGTTCCAGATCTTCAATTTTTATACGTCAGCAGAAAATGCTCATCAGGTTGAACGATTTTTGCTAAGGCGCCATTTCCATATATGTTATAGTGTAGCTGGTCTCTTGGAGCTTTTCATCAGATGTTCCAGATCTTCAATTTTTATACGTCAGCAGAAAATGCTCATCAGGTTGAACGATTTTTGTTAAGGCCCCATTTCCATATTACTTATAGTTTAGCTGTTCCGTTATGGTTCTTCATCAGGTATTCCAGTTTTCAAAATGAATTATAGCCTATATGTTGCCCAGGCTTAATAGCTATACAACAAAAAAAGTTTCATTCAAATCCGTCCAGTAGTTTTTGCGTGAAACGCGTACATACATACAGACAGACAGACAGACAGACAGACAGACAGACAAGAAATTCCAAAAAAATGTTTTTGCTTTCTATTGTTCTTTTTAGGTCTCCCTCTATCCATTTCAGTCAAAAATATTAAATGTACAGACAAAATATTTTTACTGTTTTATTATATGTATAGATTTGATGTTGCTTTTGTGAAAACATGTGATTTTGTAAATATAGACTAAGCAAATAAATGAATAAACGTTACGCTGGAATCAATATTTGAGTTTTTCGAGAAAATATAAATAAAAAAATTTATATTTATTTTGCTTGCCTCTAACTTGATTTTTTAGCAGATTTTACTACCCTATTTTCTACTAATATTATAAATGCGAAATGAATATGAGTGTGTGAGTTTGTTACTCAATCACGCAAAACCTACTGCACGAATTTTGATGAAAATAAAATTTGGTACACGGGTAGAATAATACCCTATGTGCTAGGGTACATTTTATCCCGAAATTTTATACTGATATTTTATATAGATACATACATTCTAGCTGCTATTACTTATTGAGTCAAGAATTACTTACAATGAACATATTTTGTCAGAATAATTTTCGAGTAGGTACTACAATACAAAAAAGACGTTCAGTTATCAAGTTATTACTAACTCTATCCAGTAAGAGCCATTGATTAAAAAAAGCACTGCGTCTCGCATCAAAGCTTTGTTGGATTGATTGATGGCTACCAATAACAAGTGTACGAAGCCTGCAATAATTGGCTCTGGCCCGTCCAACGTTCGATCAAACTTGAACCAATATTTGTTGGAGAAAAAACTTATGACTATTTCAGACCACGATTGTGAGATTCAGTTTATTGTTGCTAAGACACAACGATCATTCAGTTTCTACTGAAATAATTCTTCAATTTTTAAGTATATAACTTACAAATTCTACTCTTTTATTATATTACTTATCAGGCTTCTTACGAGCTTCGCTTGCTGAAAGAGAAAGTAAAGTGTCAAATATCTATAAAATTTTATGAATCCATTTTAGTCTAAATGGATATTGTATGCAATTTGCAAAAACCTCTAGGGGACTCTTTATTACATGATGACATCAGATAGCGATTCCATTTCCAAAGATATTGTTAGTTTTAAAATCGATTTAAAATCTAGAAAATTCAATTAATTTTATGGGAAAAAATATCAATACAGGTACAGGTATGGCTGCAATATGTAAGTGTCCTGCTAATAATAATGGTTGTTGTTGTGTAACAATTTTTTTAATTACTATCTACTATCAATACCTAAAGACAGTAGATTAAAAAAAAAATAGAGAGTAATATAGTTTTTATTCAGATTAAGTAGCTTTAGCCACGCGACATTATCTAAAGTACTCTGTGCCCCAGTGTCCATGTCAGTTATGGACATTAATAGTAACCAAATGGGGATGGATCATTATCATATATGCCCTGGGATCGCTAGAGGGATCCTAAAGAGGCGCTTCGGGCTCCAAGCCAAATGGACCAACCCGAAACTGGCGCGTTTTGAATACGTAATTGATACAAACTTGTTTGTACAAAGTAGAGTTACTTTAAAAAAAATAAAAAAACAATACAGCTGGTTTTTAGAACAAAGGTTAATTGGAAAGCATGGCGTATTTATACACAACTAGCTTTTGCCCGCGGCTTCGCTCACGTGAATTTCCCACGGGAACAGTGCTTTTTACCGGGATGAAAGGTACTAATGTCTATGCAAAATTTCAGGAAGATTGGTTCAGTAGATAAAGCGTGATGAGGTAACAATAAATAAACAAAAACAAACTCACTTTCGCATGTATAATATTAGTTAGGATAGGATAAGGACGGATAGATATAACAACATTTCCAAGGGATCGAAGCAACTAGACAGATTCCAGTCAACTTTCTGAGATTGAATGTACAGATAGACACATACAGATGAAGGCAGGGACATACATGACCAACTAGCGATCTCTCCGGATAACACTCGCTACGATTATGCCACTCAATGTAACGAAAAAAATATTTTTCGTGTAAAATGGTCATGCTTTAATGGAACCCTTTTAGAATCGCGAAATTCCGAACACCGACCCACGAGGCGTTTGAGATGAGTTACATGTATTTACATTTCAAATAGAATTCAGAATCTATATGAATAATTGCAAATAACACACGTTTAGAAATAAATATACACTTTAATGGCCATATTTTTAGCCGATTTATCTAGAACATGTAAGATTATGAATGTAAAAAGTAAATGACTGCTTGGGTTTCAGAAATCACGGGTTATTCTGAGCGTTTTATTTAAAATTTCACGGTACATTAGGAATATCATTACCGGGAGGAGGTGTCGGCGCATTAATGAGGTGACTCTGGCCGACTCGAGTCGAAACAACTCTTTTCTGCACACGTACGAGTGGATGAGAAACCTTGCCCCCCAGCAATACAATTATAATGAGTCTAAAAATTAATTTTAAAAGGTTTTACAAGGAGTGTGTCATCTGATTGCACTCGCAAGTCTACTTTATGCTTCTGATTCCTCGTAGTTTGTTGGTACTTTTGCCGATGCGATTTTACAACATCTTCTTCTTCTTCAGTCTTCATTTCCCATTTCATTTGGGACCCTTCTAATCTTCTTGCGCCATTCGTCTCTGTTGTGCACCATGTCAGGGGTGACGCCCAGCGTCGCCATGTCTGATTTACAACATCGTTAAAACTTTTTAAATGAATTTAATACAATATACAATATAACTAGTCGTTCGCTGCGAACGTAGACCTCGCGACTATTAAAATACAATATTTATTTTCACAAAAAATTAAATATCTCAAAAACGGCTGGACCGATTTTGATGCCCAACGAACTTGAAAATTCTATTAACCATCCCTACATATATTCCAACTTTCATCAAAATCGGAACAACGGTTCGAGAGTTATCGCGGAACAAACATACATACATACATACATACATACATACAAACAATGTGTTTTTCGCTCCAACTTGAATTATAGCCCTCGCTCGCTTCGCTCGCTCGGTCAATTATAGCCCTCGCTCGCTTCGCTCGCTCGGTCAATAAATGAATACAATACAAAATGTATATCCTGAATCAACCATTACTAGTCGTTCGCTGCGAACGTAGACCTCGCGACTATTAAAATACAATATTTATTTTCACAAAAAATTAAATATCTCAAAAACGGCTGGACCGATTTTGATGCCCAACGAACTTGAAAATTCTATTAACCATCCCTACATATATTCCAACTTTCATCAAAATCGGAACAACGGTTCGAGAGTTATCGCGGAACAAACATACATACATACATACATACATACATACAAACAATGTGTTTTTCGCTCCAACTTGAATTATAGCCCTCGCTCGCTTCGCTCGCTCGGTCAATAACTGGGGGCTAAACTTTGTGTGTTATTACTAGCTGGCGCCGCGGCTTCGCTCGCGTTAATCCTTTCTTAGCGGATGCCTACGTCATAACATGCCTGCATGCCAAATTTCAGCCCGATCCGTCCAGTGGTTTGGGCTATGAGTTGATAGATCACTATGTCAGTCAGTCAGTCACCTTTGAGTTTTATATATATATATAGATTGCTGGGATATTCTCAACTTTAGTTAAAGAAAGCTGCTTAATAAATATATTTCAAACTAAATAGAAAATACTTCCTATTGGTGGACAGTAAGAACCAACACTATATTATTTTAAATGATGATTCATTGGTACATAAAGATAACATCGGGAATCTGAAGTGATTTATGTTCTTGGCGTCTGGAGAGCGCGTCTTACATATATTGTACCACAGATTATATTACTATATCTTACAACGAATATACGTGTTGCCGCCGAAGCCTGGCAACACCGCCGGACCGGATGCGGGCAGACGTGGCGGCGCCGGCGGCAGCGGTGGAAGGAAACTGACATTCAGCCATCTTGACTCGTCTTGTCCGTCTCGCCTAGGAGCCATTCTTCCTCTCACACGAAAAACTTGTAAATACAGTTAAATAAATATCTTCTCTGAAATCAGCGCATTTTACAGTCCACAAAATACATCGAATTCCCAGGCCTCAGCGCCAACATTTTGGTCCATCTTCACCGACTTAATAAGAGAAGAATCTGCAAGTTCGACGTGTCGCGTGAGGTCACCTTCAAACAAAGGACACTGAGTGAGTTCGTTCCAATTCCTTTCTATTCCAGTGCATTTCCCCTCGAATTTAGTGTGCCATCACCTGGATCTGCCATAAGATCTCTTCATAGGTTTGGTAACTTAAATTTCGTCTAATCAGAAGTGTACGCCTATATGCTTGCTTAACTTTGCCAGTTACGTAACGCCTAAGTTCATAACTCGTAGCAAAGCATTCACAAAGTTTGCATATTTAATATTCCCCATATAGATACAATAAGATAATTCAACACTCAGCTTGAATCATCAATTCATGCGTCTCACTCGCTGCGATAGCAAACCGGTTATATAACTGTTGAGATCGCAGTTGCTAATCCCTTTATTGTGCATCAGTTGTTTACGCATTCATTTGCATTTGCACTGTGCCACGCCAACTTAACCTATATTCACATAAATAATATACTATTTCATTGTAAGTATCGCTTTAAATTGCACATAAATCATTTTCTAATCATTAAAAATGTGTGATGAAAACAGAACAGTGAGTGTTAGCAGTGTTAGTGCTAAAGATCGCCTCAGAGATCTAGTGAAATTGCGTAGTAGTATGAAAGCCAAGTTAACTCAATTCGAGAATTATTTAAAGCCTATAGAATCTCCATTAAATGATCTGCAATTTGCAGAGCTGGAATGTCGCTTAAATAAGATTGATCCCTTACTAGATGTCTTCGACACATTACAGACGGAGGTTGAGACACTGTCGGAAGAATCTCCAGACTTGTACACGGAACGGGACCTGTTTGAGTCCAGGTATTTCTCACTGGTGGCCCGGGCACGCACATTACTTGAATCCATGCGTCGTCGTCAGCGTTCGCCCTCGCCAGGGGGAGTTTCAAGCCATTCCAGCAGACCCGGACCGGGACATGATTTTGTGAGGCTACCTAAGATCAATTTACCTAACTTCAACGGTGACTTTCAGCATTGGCTCGCATTCAGAGATATGTATATTTCACTCATTCATACTAACACAAGTTTAAGTGATATAAATAAGTTTCACTATTTACGAGCTGCGTTAAAGGGCAGCGCATCACTTATTATTCAAAGCCTAGAATTCACAGCTGACAATTATAAAATAGCATGGCAATTGCTATCGAATCGATTTGACAACGAGCGATTGCTTGTAAACAATCATGTCAGTGCCTTGTTTAACTTACAACAAGCTCAAAATGAGTCTAGTCATTCTTTGAGAAATATTATTGATGTCACTCATAAAAATATTTGTGCCTTAAATACCCTTGGTCAACCAACTGATCATTGGGATACATTAATAATTTATATTATGTGTAAAAAGCTAGATAGTGTTTCTTTGCGTAAATGGGAGGAACATCGCAATAATATTACAGGTTGTCCTACTTTAAAACAATTCACTGATTTTCTGACTAATCGTGCAGATTTATTAGACACAATTAATCAAGAAAATTCAAATAAACAGATTGTTAGTACACACATAAAACAAAATGTTCAGCAATCAGATTCAAACAAAACAAAAACAAATATATTTTCCACAAATAATACAAAAGGTACAAATAACAACAAAACATCCTCGTTAACCTGTCCAATGTGTAATCGTAATCATTATTTGTACAATTGTCAAGATTTTCGTAATTTAGATGTAGAAACAAGATTACAAAAAATCGAAAACTATACAGTGTGTAAAAATTGTTTACGTCCTGGTCACAGAGAAAAGCAATGCACTCTTTCACATTGCAAATATTGCACACAAAAACACAACACTCTTTTACATAAAGAGATTGACATCGCACATGATGTCGTCGCTTTGTCAAGTAATATTCATTCATCTCAAACACCCTATGTCATGCTTTCCACAGCCTTGGTGAAAGTGACGGATGTCCAAGGGAGACTTCGCACGGCTCGCGTCATTTTAGACAACGGCAGCACTTCCAACTTCATCACTAGCCGGCTCTGTGAGCAACTGGGTTTGGTAAGGCGTAGCACGGGCTCCAATGTCAAAGGTATCAATAACCAAAGTTCATTTTGTCCAGAGTCTTGTTACCTAACCCTTGAGTCGTGTTCAGGGGACTTCAAGGTAAATTTAGATTGTTACGTTTTACATGAAATCACAAACTCTTTACCTTCCATGTTTTTAGACTTAGAATATTTACCTCCAATACCTTCACACATACAGCTAGCAGATCCCACGTTCAATATTCCTTCTGAAATTGATATACTCGTGGGCGCACAGATATTTTGGGATATTTTAGGTTCTAACTCAATTAATCTAGGTAATAAAGGTCCTAAATTACATGAAACTAAGTTAGGATGGATAGTTTCCGGATCCATACTACAAAATCAATCACAGGTACAAAATTCAAGTTGTTATTTAACTCAAAACATAGAATCTCAACTTACTAGGTTTTGGGAACTCGATTCTGTTTCCTCTTCTTACTGCATGTCAGCTGAAGAACGGGCTTGCGAACGACATTTCGCTCAGCATACTCACCGAGCTGAAAATGGGCAATTTATAGTTAAAATTCCTCTCAAAGAATCACCTGAGGTGCTTGGTGACTCATACTTACTAGCGAAACGGCGTTTTCTTTCCCTGGAGCGCAGGCTGCAGCGGGATTCTAACCTGAAAAAGAAATATGATGATTTTATGTTAGAATACATTACCTTAGGTCATATGACTGAAAATAAAGAAAATAATCATAGTAATATTAATTATTTCTTACCACATCATGGCGTAATACGTGACTCCAGTATAACTACTAAGTTAAGATGTGTTTTCGACGGATCAGCTGTTACTACGTCAGGTAAATCACTCAATAATATACAGATGGTAGGTCCAGTAGTCCAAGATGACCTTTTGTCTATTTTATTAAGATTCAGACAACATCAGTTTGTCATTTCAGGAGATATTGAGAAAATGTATCGAGCCATTCTCGTAGATCCGTCTCAACGTTCTCTTCAACAAATCATTTACAGATTTGATCACACAAAGCCTTTACAAACATACACACTTAACACAGTTTCCTATGGTATGTCGTCCGCGCCATATCTTGCGACGAAATGCCTATCCACACTTTCAGAACAATGCTCAACTCCTGAGGTGAAGCAAGCCATCGGCAGAGACATGTATGTCGATGACTATCTTAGCGGTGGCGACTCAATTGATTACGTAATAAGTACGACGAAAAATGTCATCGATACGTTGCAGTCAGCACAATTCCATTTACGTAAGTTTCAGTCAAATAATCCAGAAATTCTAAATTCAATTTTACAATATTCACACCATGGAAGTAATAAGTACCTTTGTACAACTGGAAGGTTTACTTCAAAATCCGTGACAAACAAAAATGAACTTAATGTTGAAGTCAATAGTACTGTTTTTAAAATAATCATAGTTAAAATAAAAAACGTGCCCGAAAGAGAATCACTTTCCCGTCATTGTGTCCCTTTCACTCAGTTGCTATGTTAAGAATTTACTTCTATTTAGTAGAAAACGTTTACAATGAATCAATGGAAATTCGTTGTGTAAGTACTTATTTCTTATTTATTTACTAGATACCATCTAGATACAACTATTACCTACTTGAAATCATATTCTTAGGCAACATATTGGAAGAAATCTATACATATAATAAAACAGTAAAAATATTTTGTCTGTACATGCAGTATTTTTTACTGAAATAGACACTTAAAAAGAATAATAGAAAGCAAAAATTTTTTTTTTGAATTTTTTATCTGTCTGTCTTTCTGTCTGTATGTATGTACGCGTTTCACGCAAAAACTACTGGACGGATTTGAATGAAACTTTTTTTGTTGTATAGCTGCCTGGCAATATATAGGCTATAATTAATTTTGAAAACTGGAACACCTGATGAAGAACCTTAACAGAACAGCTAAACTATAAGAAATATGGAAATGGTACTTTTACAAAAGTTTATCAATCTGACGAGCATTTTCTATTGACGTATAAAAATCGAAGATCAGGATCATCTGATGAAGAATTCCAAGAGACCAGCTACACTATTACATATATTGAAATGGCGCCTTATCAAAAGTCGTTCAACCTGATGAGCATTTTCTACTGACGTATAAAAATTGAAGATTATGGAACATGTGATGAAGAACTCCAAAAGACCAGCTACTCTATAAAATAAATGGAAATGG
Source organism: Ephestia elutella (assembly GCA_018467065.1). Classification (NCBI taxonomy): domain Eukaryota; kingdom Metazoa; phylum Arthropoda; class Insecta; order Lepidoptera; family Pyralidae; genus Ephestia; species Ephestia elutella. Next base: position 9,329,670 of record CM031572.1, read on the forward strand.
GGCCTTAGCAAATGTCGTTCCACCTAATGAGCATTTTCTACTGACGTATAAATAGCCAGGACACGGGATAAGACAAAGAGGGACTCGGGGTGGGAGTGGTGGTACACGGGAAATTGTAGATAACGAGCAGATGAAGATCGTTTATTGAATTAAATATCCTTTTGATTCATTTTAACACCGTGACTGTACTACGAGTACCTAATATGATTGGATAACCAGAGATCTGAAATTTTGAGTAGGTACTGGAGTTTACGTTACTACAGTTTGGAACACAAAAAGATTTTTCATCTAAGCGAAACTCACGCGGGCGAAGCCGCGGGCAACAGCTAGTTAATTAATAACGCCTTTAGTCCACCCACGCGTTCGCATACGGCAACGAAACTTCAAAAAACTTGTCAGTTGGATGAGAGCGTTTCGTAAGTATATGCTGTGTCTCGTTCAAACTAAGCGAGATTAGTATAGTTGCATCCTTATTCGCACGTAGCTGCGAAGTAGCTGTTACAATGACGACGTAGGCGATTCGCTAATGTCATGTTTCGCTTCGCAATGCGTCATGTAATCAGAAATCAATGCGATGCGACGTGCAAAAATATACACCAATATATTAAAATATAAATTCTTGATTTCATTCTACGAGTACAAAACATGCCATATAAAAACCGGCAGTGTATCGCAGACGTTTCGCAATCGCAAGCATTTCGCAGCGAATCACTTTCGCATGCGAACGCGTCGGTGTACTAAGGGCGTAATAGCATGAAAAACTTTCTAGTTATGGAAATAGTAAATATTTGCAATACACTAGCAACACAAAATAAACAAAATGGCTGCTTTTTTTCTGTAGCGCGTGAATTTAATTGTTTTTAATAATAATTGTTATTGGAGTTTGAGAATGGTTAATAAATGATGTGCTATTAGAGGTTGCAATAAAGAAATCATACCCAGGTTGTGGGATTTCCTTCCACGGGTAAGTTTTCATTTCTGGTAGTAGGGTGACTACATAATAATTATAAAGAAAATAAATGTATTCTAACAAAGATTTTTTTTTCAGATTACCGCAAATATAGAATTAAGAAAAAAATGGATTGGGATGATTCGTGGGAAATTAACTAATAACTCGTAATATGTAGCTTACATTTCCAACCTGAGGATTACCGGGCGGATTATTAAACTAGCTTTACGCTGCTGCAAGGAGAGAAGTATTTGGCTCAGACGCCCTATCTGAGGATGATCTGAGCGACATAACAATAGGGCAGTTATTAAAATCCTGCAAAGTAACAGGTAGATTCAGTGGGTCGCCACCAACGTGAGTTACCAGGTGACTCAAAACCCTATACATACGGGTCTCGGGGAATTGGGTGAAGTGGTCCCGGCATGAGTGGACTGATCACCCGTTTGGAGCTTGCGCTGGCGTCCCCAATAGGTAAATAAAATAAACAATAACGTTTAAGTAATTAAATAAATCGTTTTTTTAACTTGAGTATTATTTTACTTAGTTTATAAATAGTACTATATTTTATTGAACCTATGGAATAGCTACATATTTTTCTAGAAGCGTAATTGTAGGGGCGTAAGAGCGCAAACGAGCGCAATTTTGACTCACACACAACTCACGAAAGTAGGCTCAATTGCCTTCACACTGACTCATGACATGTGACATGTGGTTCACTGGTCCTAAGAATTTTGTTTAACATGGTCACCCTCGTCAGAAAGGGACGCGCCACGATATCGAGCCTCTCTTTCGGCTCGCTTTTCTAGTCTCAGTGAACCTTCCAGTTGTACAAAGGTACTTATTACTTCCATGATTCACACACACAAAATATAAATATCACGAACAAAACACTCGATTTGAATCAAAGTCTTCCTAATAAAACGCTCGGTTTATATTGGGACTCAACACACGATCATCTTCTGTTTTCTATTAATTTAAATGTAAACATAAAAAAGATTACGAAACGCAACATCAGGTATTCGACCCGCTCGGGATGCTAGGTTTATGTACAGTCGAAGCGAAAATTATCATGCAAAAGTTGTGGGTAGATAAGTGCGGCTGGGACAGCGAAGTTTCATTGGAGATTAAAACAAAATTTGTTAATTTCATTCATTCGCTTCAGTCGCTCAATGTACTTCGTTTTCCTCGCTGGGTATCTTGCGATAACGGTATTGTGCATGAACTACACACTTTCACAGATGCGTCAGAACGCGCATATGGCGCCTGTGTGTATGCGCGGTCAGTCGACATAGACGGTAATGTATGCGTTCGTCTTCTTATCTCTAAAAATAAAGTGGCGCCTCTTAAGCCAATTACAATACCACGTTTAGAGTTATGTGGAGCATTATTGGGTACAAGACTCTGTTCTAAAGTGACAAGCTCGCTTACCATGACCTTTGTCAATATTCATTTTTGGTGCGACTCGACAATCGTTCTGGCATGGTTGAAAACTTCACCAAGTAATTTAAAAACCTTTGTTCGTAACAGAGTAGGTGAAATTCAGGATACCACGCCTTCTGACAGTTGGAGCTACGTACCTTCAGCAGACAACCCTGCCGACTTAGTCTCACGAGGAGTTAGGGCGGACAGTGTTAACGACAATTGCATCTGGTTTTGCGGTCCTAAGTTTTTACACCAACGAGTCATACAATATCCTAAGGTTCCGCATACAAAGTCAGAATCTCTTCCAGAAATTTCTTTACATACAAATACACAAAATAAAACAAACATTCAGACAAAAAATAATATTATTTCACAATTAATCAATAAATATTCAAATCCATTAAAACTAATTAGAGTAGTTGCATATATTTACAGATATTTACATAACTTAAAAAATCCTAACAATAAATTTTTAGATAATTTGTCACTTGGTGAATTGCAATCATCTGAAAATTTAATTATTTACACAGCTCAGAAGGAAATGTTCCCTCTTGAATATGAATCACTAAAATCTAAACAGATTTTACATAAAAACAATCGTCTCATTTCTTTATCGCCATTTATTGACGACAATGATATTATTAGAGTAGGTGGTCGCCTAAATGATTCACACTACACATATGATGTGAAACATCCTATTGTTTTATGTTGCAAACATCACTTAACACACATTTTATTTCATAAGGAACACTTAAATCTATTCCATGCAGGGCCTCAATTACTTTTATATTGGCCTTTAGGGGGGAGGAACCTCGCGAGGCGAGTTGTACATTCCTGTGTTCGTTGCAGGCGCTTTAAAGCCCAACCAATACAGCCTATAATGGGCAACTTACCACATGATAGATCGCATCTAGAGTTTCCTTTCCTCAATACAGGAATAGACTATGCAGGGCCAATGCTGATCGCCGACCGTAAGGGCAGGGGTGCTAGGCTCACAAAATCATACATTTGCGTTTTCGTTTGTTTTGCAGTCAAGGCTGTTCACCTAGAACTAGTAACCGATCTCACCAAAGAGGCTTTCTTGGCTGCACTCAACAGGTTTATTGCACGTCGTGGTAGGCCACAGTGCATTTATTCAGATAATGCTACTACATTTATAGGTGCTAGTAATGATATTTCTAAATTTTATCAAAATTATGTTAATGACATACAAAGTAACATAGTTTCCAAGGGGATAGATTTTAGGCAAATACCTCCATACAGCCCAAACTTTGGGGGCCTCTGGGAGGCTCCTCAGTTAAGGCAGTTAAGCATCACTTAAGGCGTGTACTTTCTTTAGCTCACCTTACCTATGAGGAAATGTCTACATGCTTGATTCAGATTGAGGGCATACTCAATTCGAGACCCCTCACTCCATTATCCCAAGATCCTGCCGATTTATCTTGCCTGACACCTTCCCATTTCCTTATTGGGCGTTCTCTCTCTGGTGTACCATATCCACCGTTGACCGACGCAAACATCACCAGACTCCAGCGTCATGAGAGGATAGAGAAGATGAGGCAACATTTCTGGCAGCGATACGCTAACGAATACGTCTCTCTTCTCCAGCAGAAGAAGAAGTGGTCCACATCCACCTCCAGTTTGGAACCCGGATCCCTAGTGCTGGTACGCGACAAGCAGCAGCCGCCATTGGTCTGGTTATTGGGTCGCGTACTGAAGACATACCCTGGCTCTGATGGGATCAGCCGGGTCGCCGACATAAAGACCAAGAAGGGAGTCATCAGTCGGACTTACAACTGCATATGTCCACTATGTTGAAAGGACTTTCAACCCCGGGCAGCATGTTGCCGCCGAAGCCTGGCAACACCGCCGGACCGGATGCGGGCAGACGTGGCGGCGCCGGCGGCAGCGGTGGAAGGAAACTGACATTCAGCCATCTTGACTCGTCTTGTCCGTCTCGCCTAGGAGCCATTCTTCCTCTCACACGAAAAACTTGTAAATACAGTTGTGGCTAAATTGATTCGATAAGAAGAAATTAGAGTACACTATCAATCACCACATTGGATCGAATACTTATTGAAAGCATTCGCCGTTAATAAGCGTTGCTACAGACGATTTAGACAATAGGAACAATGCACAAACCACTTACCACGTAGGCAGGCTTCTAGCACGATTCCTCACGAATAGTTCTTCCTTTAGACACCTGGCCGGCCAGCCACACACGATTATAAAGTTCCAAAAACACTGTTGAGCACTTGAAGTTTTATTAAGAATAATTGAGTAAAATGTAATGTTTGATGCGCGCGCGCCTTCGCTTTCACGTACAGACACCGAGAGGTTTTTACTGGTTCTGCCACCAGCCTTCTGCTACCAGCCTATGGCGTTGATCTCTCAGACACCGGTAGGATCTGCGCATGCGCCAGCGGAAGTCCGGGCGCCCCATTGGCTAAATAGAACTGCAGCACAGCGAATTGTGATGATTGATGAGTGCATCGGTAAGGCGCGCGAAATTCAAATTGAAAGGTAAACAAGATTTGCGTTGAAAACGGAACATTCCGCCCACCAAAATACCAATAGGATTTTCCCAGAGTAAGAATAAGAAACGGTAATTAACGATAAATATGTTTAAGTTATTATTCTAAACTTAAAAGCTAACAAATGATAAGTTGAAACGATTATACGGAGGGTAGAGGACATAGTTTGACCAAAGGTCTCTTAAGCGAGTGATCCCTGGCTGTTCTAACGGTTGCGACTCGAACTACCCCATCAGGGCCAGGATGCAAGGAAACAACTCGTCCTAATGCCCATTGAAGAGGAGGCCGATTGTCCTCTTTTATAAGTACGATTGAGTTTACAATTAACGGTGTTGAGTCCGTGGTCCATTTTGCTCGCTGAGTTAACCCATGTAAATATTCATTTTTCCAGCGTTTCCAAAATTGTTGTTGAAAAGATTGGATAAGTTGCCATCGATTTAGTCGATTGATTTTTACGTCCTTGTAGTCGAAGTCAGGAACTGCTGTAAGAGGTTCCAGCGTTAAAAAATGACCGGGCGTAAGAACGTTCAAATCGTTGGGATCCGAGCTCAATGGACACAAAGGCCGCGAATTTAAAATTGATTCGATCTGAGCGAAGAGTGTGGTAAGCTCTTCAAACGTTAAGACCTGATCGCCAACAATACGGTACAAATGACTCTTTGCGGCTTTGATTTGGATTTCCCACACCCCTCCAAAGTGGGGAGCAGAAGGTACGTTACGTTTAAAATCTATTTTTTCCGCATGAGAGGCTTGTTCGATACCTGACGCTAGTTGTGAACTTGCACCAACGAAATTCGTACCGCAGTCAGAGTGAATAACATTGCAGCGGCCGCGACGAGAAACGAAGCGACGCAATGCCGCGATGAAGCCGTCAGTCGATAAAGTAGAAACCACCTCAAGGTGCACTGCTTTTGTGCTCAAGCATACGAATAAACACAAGTACGCTTTATCGATTTTAGCACCACGATGAAGCCCGAGCTTAATTCGAAAAGGCCCTCCTAGATCGACACCTACGACAGAGAAGGGTTTTGCCTGATTGACACGAAAGGCCGGAAGGTCGCTCATAAAGGGTTGCAAAGGATTCGGTTTAAGACGGTAGCATCTTATGCATCTTGAAAGATGATGACGTACAGCATGCTTTGCCGCAAGTATCCAAAACTGTTGTAAAATCAGATAGTTGGTTGTGTTCAGACCGGGATGAAAATTGTTTCGATGAATAGATTCGATTACAGCTGATGTAAGAACACTCTTTTTGGGCAATAATGCGGGATACTTATGTTCGAAGTCAAGATCGGAGCGCGATAGGCGCCCGCCTACTCTGAGTATACCCTGCTCGTCCAAAAACGGGTTTAGTTTACGAAAAACTGCGAGGTAACTGTATCTTTGATTGTAATTTGGATATGACATCCAAAAAACAACGATGTTGGAAATGTTTGACGATAATTAGTAACGCACGATGACGCTCAGCGTCCGTTACGAAAAAGATTATCTGATCGCGGAACAGTGTTACGCATGTTATTACAAAACCTGCGAACGTAAGCGATAATGCGACAGATTTTATCTAAAGAAGAATATTTTTCGAATAGCCGATCAATTATAGACGTGTGATTAACGCTTTCGATTTGATCCGGAAACGAGAACCGTGGTGCGACGCTGCTCAGAGAGCACCGCATTGTCATCGTTTGAACGATTTTTCGATGTATCGATTGGCCACTCAGACTGTGGTTGAGACAACCATTCTGGGCCCGCCCACCATAGGGCATTGTTTAGCAAATCGTGAGGCAATTGCCCACGCGAACAAACATCTGCAGGATTTGTGACAGATGGTACGTGCCTCCAGCACTCGGTCGGTACGATATCTTGAATGTGACTTACGCGGTTTGCAACGAATGTCACCCAGCGAGAAGAAGGAGCTCGCAACCAGGATAAGGTAACGGTGGAATCACACCACAGATAAGTGTCATGGACAGGAATCCGCAGCGTGTCCTTGACAAATTTGATAAGGTCTGTAAGCAAAACTGCACCACACAGCTCTAAGCGAGGTAACGATTGACGTTTTAAAGGAGCTACACGAGCCTTTGCACATACGAGAAAGACGCGAACGGAGCCGTCAGACTCGATAACACGCAGGTATATAACGGCGCCATATGCTGCTTCGGAGCTGTCACAAAATCCATGCAGTTGATATGATTGAGCGCTATCGGTAGCGTATTTACGTGGAATTTTAAGATTCCTAACTTGAGGAAGCTGTTCAGAGAACTTTTCCCATTGAGAGATAATTTCCGGTGGGGGCTTATCATCCCATGAAAGACCTAGAATCCAAAGCTTTTGAATAAGACATTTGGCATGAATTGTCAAAGGAGATAGAAAACCCAGAGGATCGAAAATTCTGGCAACCTCACTCAAAATCGTTCGCTTGGTGCACGGTTGATTAGATGGATTAACGGTAAAGACGAACGAATCCGAAGCAGGCTCCCACTTAAGGCCCAGAACCTTGATAGTTGTGTCTTCAGTTTCGGTAAAAGTGATTGCTTCTGAAAGACACGCCTCCGCGGGAAGATCGCTAAGTAGCTCGGGTCGGTTACTCACCCATTTTCGGAGCTCAAACGAGCCAAGACCGAAAAGAGCGATGAGTTGAGTTTTGATTTCTCTGGCGTCCTTCAGCGATGAGCTTCCGGATATGACGTCATCAACGTATATGTCGGAAGTTAAAACGGTTTTGGCCTTTGGGTACTTGTGACCCTCATCGTTGGCCAGTTGCTGAATAGAGCGGCACGCCAGGAATGGAGCGGAAGACACTCCGTACGTTACGGTATTTAATACGTACTCTTGAAGAGGCTCATCTGGGTGAGCTCGCCAGAGAATACGTTGATAATCACGATGTTGAGGAGCTAGGTTGATTTGACGGTACATTTGGCGCACGTCTGCCATGAAGACAATTGCGTGCTCACGGAAATGAAGAAGGATCTCTACGATATTTGATTGTAGCTTCGGTTCCGTCAGCAGCGAGTCGTTTAGCGATTTGGAAGTTGCATCTTTAGCCGAGGCGTCGAATACAACGCGAAGCTTCGTTGTAGCGCTGTCGGGACGTAGCACACAATGGTGCGGTATATAATACTTGCCTTGACCCATTTGCTTGGCAGGTACCAGAGTCATGTGACCACTGTCGATATAGTCAGTCATGAACTCCACGTATTGTTGGTTTAAATTGTGATCGCGATACAGACGCCTTTCAATGGCATGAAAGCGTCGTAAGGCTATCTCTCGAGAACCTTCAAAGACTGGCTCCTCGTCGTCCTTGAAGGGGAGACAAACTACATATCTACCTGTCTCGTCACGGTAGTGATTACTGAGAAAACTATTTTCACAGCGTTGCTCTTCTGGGGTCAATCGGGAAGATTGTGGAACGTTATCGATTTCCCAGAAACGTTGAACAATTTTGTTTAAACTATCGTCTACGGTAGAAGGGGCTACTCCTAGTAGACTGGACGATGCGAGTCTGGACTTCCCAAGAAGAAGCCAGCCGAAGACTGAGTTGAAAGCTCGCGGTTGAGAGGCGTTACCCTTCAGACGTTGTTCGAGAAGTGACTCAGCAAAGACGTCGGCACCTAACAAGACGTCGATTGGACCAGGGATGTCAAAACCAGGATCAGCTAGCGGTAGTGTTTTGACCTCCTCCCATCCTTTCGTATTTAGCCTTGCTATCGGTTGATCTCCGCAAATGCTCGGTATGACGAGCATTCCCAGACGAAACTTTACGTTACAGTTGGTGCCAATGTCGCATGTAACAAAGCCACTGACTGAGGCAGGGCTGCCCCCTAACCCATAAACGTTGATATTACCAGTTATAGGTTTTAGATTTAATCGTTGAGCGGCGTGAGCCGTGAGAAAATTGTTTTGACTGCCGGTGTCAAATAACGCGCGAAATGTATGAAATTCACCAGAAGCATCACGAATCTGGACTAGAGCTGTTGCCAGTAACACGGTTGTGGTTACGGTTGGATCAGACTGAGTCAACGAATCCTTAGCCACTAAGGTCGCCGAGCTTGCCGCCGACTCCTTATGTAGCAAAGTGTGGTGTTTACGTCTACATTGTCGACATGAAAACATTGATGTGCACTCTCGCACTGAATGGGATGCGTTAAGACAATTGTAGCACCATTTCTATTCAGTGGCCACAGCCATGCGCTCATCTATTGATTTTGCCAAAAAATCATTACAGGCCGAGATGTGATGTTCATTGCGACAGTAGGCACATTTACGAATCGGAGTGCTCGAATTGTGAGCAGGTTTCGCTTGTTGTTTATCACCAACATTTTTATGAGTAGTGACGGTGGGAGCGACAAGCGAATGCGTGACGTTATGTCGCTTGAACTTCTGTGAAGTTCCCGGTGTGTCCTTTGAAACGTTAGCGGTTTTATTGGTAACATTCGAAAAGTGCGTGTCGCGAATTAATGCTTCACCTTTAGAGTGTAAGAATGCCCTTAAATGGTTATACTGTGGAAGCTCAATATCGGTATGTTTTTCCTCAAACTCGCGTCTTAATTTGGTATCGAGTTTGGCCAGAACATTATAACAAAGAACAAAATCCCATTTATCGGTAGGTAATTTTAAAGTTTTTAAAATTGTTAAGTTCTCATCGATCGTGTCTAAGGCGCGTCGAAAATCTTGAGCGTTCGAAGTCTTTAAACTAACGTCCAAGATATCACGCCAGCACGTAAACGCTAATTCGCGTTTATCTTCATAACGGGACTTGAGAGCCTCGTACGCACTTAAATAATGTTCACTTGCAACAGGAAAAGTTCTAATGAACGATAAAGCATCACCACTTAAAACTGACACGAGATAGTGAAATTTCTCAATATTACATAAGGAGGTAGAATCATGTATCAACGCGTTATAAGTTGCAATGAACTCAGGCCATTCCTTGATAGCACCGGAAAAAGTTGGCAACGAAATTTTTGGTAACCGCATATTTCCACTGTGCGAACCGGTCAATGAATTATGTTTCGAAGTGTCAGCTTGTTGAGATGAACGTTGTTCAAATTTTCGTTGAATTGCCAACACTTGAAAATACAATTCGTCAAATCGATCCTGAAGTTCATCGTCCTCCTCATCGGCATCATCCTTAAGAAGGTCCAAAATAATAAAATGGGAGTCATGAAAACTATCAGCAATCGTTTTTATTTCATGACAATATGAAAGAAATAACCCTACTTGTGATTCATCGGTATTGGCTAAGGTACCTACTTCCAAAGCCTTCGTTAAGCGATTATATGCTATAGTTCGTTTACGTCGCAAACTGGGCAAATTATTAATAGTGTACGTATTTTCGATACCCTTTTTAATAGTAGGTTTAGATTTACGCCTTGATAGTAAAGACATAATTAATATCAAAACAATAAAACCTGATAGCAACAAATATTCGGATTCGATAAAAAAGTTTAGTTGCGAACGTCTTCAGCGAGACCGCGTTCACAAGAATCGACGAGAATCACTGGGGCGGTATTACACGACAACAGGTAATATTGTCACCTCGGTCACCTGAGTTTTAAATTGAAATAAATTAAATTGATAAGGATGAATTAAATGAGCGTTAGGAACACTAAAAACGGTTTGCGATATTCGTTAATGTACGGTAAATAAAAAAATAAAAATCAGTTTTTTTTGTAAAAACAAAAAACTATGATTTTTAACCTAAAACGGTAATAATGAAAATGTGAACGCACCAAAATTCGTTGAAAATATGATACGATAAACGATACAACGTCACGATAAAAAATATTTCGTAATTTGAAACGAAATAAATTTTCGATAAATAAATATCAAGAGGAAACGTTGAACGGTTGGAAAAAGTAGTCGAGTTATAACGAACTATCAACATAAAATTATGAGAAGGTGGATTTGCAATATTGTATTATTGCGAACGGTAAAACGGTAGATAATTTTATGCTAATAAGTATAAAACGACAAAAGAATTTATTTTCAACAAATATTCTAGAAACTGATGGAAGCCATCTTAAATCGATAATCGGTAGGTAAGGTACTCAACAAAAATGGAACAAAGACTTGTTTTCCGATTAGTAATTGAAACAAAATGTTATGTTTATTCGTTTTAGCTGTACTAGTAAGTATAATAAGCGTGGAATACGGTAAATGAAGTAGCAATTACTAAATCGAATTGGTATTTGGCGGCAGACTGAAGGTAGGTATCCAAAGTTCCCGGGTTTCGGCACCAAAAAATATGGCTAAATTGATTCGATAAGAAGAAATTAGAGTACACTATCAATCACCACATTGGATCGAATACTTATTGAAAGCATTCGCCGTTAATAAGCGTTGCTACAGACGATTTAGACAATAGGAACAATGCACAAACCACTTACCACGTAGGCAGGCTTCTAGCACGATTCCTCACGAATAGTTCTTCCTTTAGACACCTGGCCGGCCAGCCACACACGATTATAAAGTTCCAAAAACACTGTTGAGCACTTGAAGTTTTATTAAGAATAATTGAGTAAAATGTAATGTTTGATGCGCGCGCGCCTTCGCTTTCACGTACAGACACCGAGAGGTTTTTACTGGTTCTGCCACCAGCCTTCTGCTACCAGCCTATGGCGTTGATCTCTCAGACACCGGTAGGATCTGCGCATGCGCCAGCGGAAGTCCGGGCGCCCCATTGGCTAAATAGAACTGCAGCACAGCGAATTGTGATGATTGATGAGTGCATCGGTAAGGCGCGCGAAATTCAAATTGAAAGGTAAACAAGATTTGCGTTGAAAACGGAACAACAGTTAAATAAAGATCTTCTCTAAAATCAGCGCATTTTACAGTCCACAAAATACATCGAATTCCCAGGCCTCAGCGCCAACATACGGATAGATAGAACATAGCATCAATATTTAAATAAAGCATATATCTATCTTACCCGTGGGATGTGTTTGTCTCTAATAATAATAATAATAAATAATGATCAATATTAAATTATCTTGAATAATAAACATGAATTCATTCATGAAATAACTCCTACCATTAGAAAAAAACTGCATTAAAATCTAAAAAAGTATTTAATCGCGCTAATAAATGTTTCGGATATTGAGAAGACGTATCATGTGATTAAATTAATCGTTTAGTCAAATGCCTATATTAACTTTAAACATTTATGGATATAATTTGAAACTTCGTTAGCCAGCAGCATCCAAATAACAATATTATTCTGTTCACCCTCCAAAACATTTAGGGAAAGTTTCAGTAAAGCACACTAAGCCAAAGGTAGCGCCAATTCTAATCCGCCCAAATGAGAAGTTACCGAGTTCTGTTTAAACAATGGACATGCAAATTAAAATTTAGATAGCAACAAGCTTACAACATTGTGTTGTTATTGTTGTCTTTGTTTATGGGGTCAATTAGTATGAATGCACTTTTTATATACCTAATTGTAAATGAAGGCTGAAAACGTATTATTTTGACATGAGCATTGTACGGTTATACGTGAATTGATACGTGATTGATTTCAACTCACGTATAACCGTAAGGGTATATGAAATATGTTTTTGTCTCTGCCACAAATAATATAAAGTCGTTTTTTTATGAATTAGTTCATAAAAATATTGTAGGTAACATTTTATTTATTTAAAACTTTATTAGACCAAAATAATACAATGGTATGCAATCTCTACAAGTCAACCTTCGGGATCAAAAGAAATAAGTATGGCATGGGTGAACGCACAGAGATTTTATCGCCCTCTCTTATATATCGGACTCATGAAATATTAGAACTCATCAAATCCGCTTTTTGTAAAATTAACAACGACATTGAATTGAATTTTCAAAATTTAGAAACTTGTTCAGTTCACATAGTGAAAAAATCTGATCAGGCAGTATATAACTATCAACATATAATGCGAGCACGCTGCCTCACCCGGTCCCAAGCGTTAAATCTGTAAGCCGTGATGGAGCACTTTTGAGCATAGTTGATGTATCTGTATCGTGTACTCGGGAGATGGATGAGCGTCAAAAATTTGATCGCTCCAATCCCTGCTCGTGTTCGGAAAATCGGTGAATATGTTACTGCGAATATTTTATTGAGCAGATTTAAGTTTAGAGATCGTACCATCTGTTCTGAAAGGATGAATTCTTTTTGCGTCATTCTCTTGCGATAGTAAAGAGGGTTAAACGTTTCATAAAAAATTGAAATTTTCATTCTTGTCATGGTTTAGATTGAAGTAGCCTTTTGATTTAAATAATCAGGTCACGACTCTCAAGCTCGTCGAACTAGTTTTATTATCAACAGACAATCTATGAACATCGATCGACACTTTTCAAGCTAGTTATCTAAGTTGGTGTCATCCTTCCCAACAGACACTACAGAACTAATATTTCCGATCTATTTTGAAATTATCTCTCTTCTTGAAAGCCTTATTAATACAATAGAGTCTACAGGGCTTAAGAAAACTATTTCTATTATCATTTATGTAGTGTTAACTAGACTATTATGAACTGATTTTCTCAATGTTACTATAGAAATTTTACTCAAAACTCTTCAGCACATCACAAAGTTATAAAATCTTACGATCTTGGTAAAATTCCGAGTAAGCCAGGAGCTCACAAAGCCTGTGTCAGATAAGATATGCCTGGAAGCGCTAAGTATCAATACATGCGCTAGCAGGCGATAAGTGCACGCTAGATATTTCATATTCAAATACCTGCTACATACCTATATTGATGTATTTTTAAATTTCATACTCATTTTAAACCGTTATTTCAGGAACGTAGAATGTTCACATTTCAGTCATTCTATATATTTGAGATATTAATATTTATGAAAATTAAAGCTCAATTAATATTGAAGTGATATTGTATGATTTACACCAAAAAAAACAGCTAACATTTAAAGCCATAAATAATTAAATATTGTTAACGCAAGTAAAATGAAATTTACCTTTTAAGTAGTATTTCTAAAGCTCATAGGTTGTCCGACTTTGAGATAACCATGCTCTCGGTACTATATTACTTTGATACTACCCCCGACAATTTTTCCACAACGTCGCAACGTTTCCGGCAATGTCCTATTAGTAAAATAAATAAATATACACTAACATTTAACCGAGTCGGTCTTGTGCGGCTTCTTGTCGCGCACCATGGCTGCGCTAGCGCCGGGGCGACGCGGGCGCGGCGCGCCGTGGTACTATCGACCGCGCCCCGCGCCACCACTCAACGCCACCGTGTTCTCGTGGTTGTGCCAAATACCTGCAACAAGTAATAGTTTTTTTTTTAATCAGGAACTTATTGAAAGTCCATTTTTCCATAATTGTCCTTTTATGTAAACAATCTTTATAACATATTTGCTCGTAAAGTGTCATTTATTTCACCAATTTCAATATTGTATTGTATCTCATTACGCACTTGTGCGTTATTGTAAAGTAAAACGCACGCTCCGTCTAAAAACGAACGATACTTTTTTAAATCTTAGCATAGAGTTTTTATGTCACAAAAGTGGTCAACTTTTTATGAATAAAATTAACTTTAGGAGATAAAATAAATAAAAATTTAATTCTTTAAATTAATTTTGACAATAAATTACAACCATTTATCTGTAACAAAACACAAAAATATAAATTTACTTTATTAGTAATACTGGCTGTTTTTTGTGCATTTGCCTTAAAAAAAAGCGCTGATGCGCGCGCATCGCTAATTTGTGAACAAGTAAAATTATACCGCGCGCTTTTTCTTTGGTATTGTCGTTTTCCGAGTTTTATTTAAATATTTCCTCGCAAATATGTTATAAAACGTCGTATGACATACGTGCGCTTTGAAAATAACAGCCTCTGCCTTTCTTGTAGCCCTCGCCTACGGCTCGGGCTAGCAATATCGCCTCGGCTGTAATTTTCAACTTATCGCACTTATATCACAATGTACTATACCATGTCTTTTTACGATTTTACAACAATATAAATTTCAAATAGACATTTTAGGAAATTACTTTCGTGGTTAATAAATGTTTTACTTTAGAATGTTTAGGTTTGAACTAATATTTGATTTATTTTCAACAAAATTCAATTGTGAAGATTGTTTACATAATAGGACAATTAAGAAAAAACAGAGTTTATATACTTATTTTTCTTAAGTAATCATATAGCAAGCAAAGCTAAATACTAACTGATGAAGCAATGGTAATGATTCCGCAGTTAAAAATGAGTGGTCTTTGTAAACTTTATTAATCATTTTATCTTTGGATTTATCGATAGAATGTTCAGTATTTCCCACCTGATTAGCGGAATAGTTAACTATTGGAAAATACCCAAGTTTGGCAGATATCGGGCGTCGGGATTAAGTTTGCACAACTATGAGGACGGTTCAACTGCCTTCCCATTCAATACTTGCAAACTCCCAGTTAAATTCATGACTGAATTTTGCAAGTTGAGCGTCAGCTAGATTAGTACTAATAGGTAATTCTTCAGCCAACACCAGTTCTGATTAATTTATGATAGAAAGTTATGATTAATCATAAAATACAGATATAAATAAACTCTAGTGAGGTCATACGAGTATCTCACACTTCCCTTTTAAGATCCCATTGTTTGTTCAACGTTTCAGGATGCGTGACTCACGTACAGGATCATATTTTTTTATTAATTTTTCATTGAGGATTTTCCAAATGACTAGTATCTTCAGCCTAAGTATATAATAGGATATTAATTATTGTATTGTTGTTGAAAACATAGGTAATGAAAATTGCAAGCGAAAAAAAAACCAAATGGCTATATAGATCACTGGTTGTCTTTGTGAGAGTTTAAGTTGATTGTAATTGAAAAAGATTTGTTTTTTGGTAATTAAATGGAACAGTAACGGAATGTCCGGGCAGTCTCCAAGTTTCAAGACCCTTGTTAACTGGAGGAGGTCTGAGTAAGCGTAATCAAATTACGACGAACCAGCACGCCTGCGCAATTACGGTTTTAATGTTTAAGCCGAGTTCAGTATGCAAATGATGGTGACAGTGTCCATGGTAAAATAGCGGATGTTTTGTGCAGAAATATATAATTATCCTATAAATCCTATAAATATATATTACTAGCGGGGCTTCGCCCCCGGGGAAATTTCGGGATAAAAAGTAAGTACCCTATGTGCTATTTCAGGTATTTTTTTACCCGTATACCAAATTTCATCGAAATGCGTCCAGTAGATTTTGCGTGATTGAGTAACAAACATCCTCACAAATTCACATCCAAACTTTAGCATTTATAATATTAGTAGGATTAGTTATATCATTAGCGAAACCTTAAACCCTATCCTACCTATTCTTTTCAGCGAATAAAGATACGGCGGCAAGCTTCTAGACTTTTATATTTTTAGTTTTCTCCTTTTATTCTCAGTTCAAAAGCTTCTGTTTAGTTTTAATTAGCTAATAAATAAATAAAAAACATTTCCGAATATGAAAGTAACTTTCAATTGTTGGGTACCTACACATGACATTGAATGACGATTATGACAATATGATTAATGTTCAAGAAAAGACGTAAGTAAATTAAAATACAGGTGGAACAAAATCTTGGATTACCCTCTATTGCACACCAGCTCTGGATAAAATCCCAAATCCGAAATACGTCTCCGGGATAAAAGTCTTTGAAAATACTCCCACAGATATATCGTTTGAATCTGATATCGAAACTGTAGTAAGTATAATCCTATATCCTCCATCTCCTGACATCCTATTTCTTCCCTACTCATCCTACTTACGTAAAGAAAATTAAGGACAATAATTGTTGACAATATAGCATTACAATTTATCATATCATGATCATATATTATTGGCACTTTGGCACTACTTATGGTACTACTTATACTTATTGAATGTTAAGTTATATGGATAGGTGTTAAATAATTGACAAGCGCTCATTCGTATTTACAAGTTAATTGTTATTTATTTCATTTTATACAGCGTGTCATTACAGGCTTATCCAGGCACTAGATGCATAATTCATCTTCGCGCTAAAAAACATGTAAACTAAAAAAAAAATGAAGAAAATTTAAGAGTTATAACGTGATTTACAGTAATTTATATCAGCATGATTCTGCAAATATCTATATAATCCATCACATGGTGTTTCAGTCCCACCTGCCACCACCAGACTGATCCGAACAGCAAACTCTAAATTGCTTTGATCATTTTTCCGGAAGGCTAATGAATTCTCTCGCCCCAATAAACCTCACGGTTGGCCGACGAGGCGAGGCCGCTGTAACTAATACTAAGTCTTCAATTAAAAAGTCCATGTTATGTATAAATGGTTTTGGAACAACGCCAAACTCGTCACTTTGGCAGCCTTTTAGAATTCGGATCAACTTTTTACTTTTCCAATTCATCGGATTTGGGTCAGCTTAGACTAATCCGATAAAATCCTTGGGGGAGGCCTTTGTCCAGCAGTGGACGTCTTTAGGCTGAGAGAGAGAGAGAGAGACTAATCCGACGAAAGCGTAGCCTTCATCTAAGTTATAAAGGATTTATCTTGATATTTTAAAGATTTATTATTCAACTTCAGTTTACAAAAATACGGGATCGATAACCTTCTCGTAAACACAGTCTATGATTTTTAGTATTATACAGATAAATACAAAAAAGAGATTGGCATGTTTTGTTTCATTACCCATATTTTATTTTGATCGTAAGTACTCCTTAGTATCTTGTGTACCAGCTGAATAGGAACAATTTCAGTCTGATATCTAATTACAGCCTGTCACAGTTCAAACATTCCTCAGTGATATGTGTGGTATATAGTGTTGCGTTAATTGCAGTGTGTCCATCGATCGATCATGTAGACAGCTTAGTTTCCACCAGGTTTACATGAAATGCTTTTGCCTTGCAGTAAGCATCTGTTACAATTATAAGATCTCTTGCAAGGACAAAATTTCATGAAATTCCGATATTCTCCACAATACAAATTCACACAATATGTGGTCAAAATATGATGACATTCGATGGGAGTTACTGAATTACAATAAAGTTTGGATTGTAATTGTAGTCTTTAAATATACTCAAAGTGATTGTTAATCCTATTCTATTTTATAGCTCGTTATTTTTTATGATCATGACCTATTGTTGTCAGTTGTATTTGTTTGGAAATGTCAATTCGTGAGAGACGTCTGTCAGTTTTACAATGCTGATCTTTTTAATAAAACAATCTTTCAATCTAGATTATTTCCTTTCTAGACCTCATTTGTGTTTCAATTGTTTGTGTTAATTTTCAAACAATTAACGAGGCTCTCCATATTGTGACTTATATTTACCACAAGCAAGCTATATTGTAGATATTTCACGATCTGAAATATCCTGTATAGATTTGAATTGAATAAATAATTTTATAAGGTTTTCGTACAGCACAGTATGAACGTAAGTAACTACATTTGTATTCGTATATTCTATACACGTATGCGAATATTCTAGATGACTTTAAAATACTACTTACGGAGAGACATGTTCGGTCTAACCCTTCTGCAATAAGCGTGAACGAAAAGTATTTCCAATATCAGTGACTGGAGACTGGAGACGTATAGATTTTCCGAAGCTTGGAATAGGAAGCTTATTTATTTTAAACAGAAGTCGTAAGTACCTTAGCCTGTGACTGAAGACTTTAAAAATATAGCAATCTTTTTATTTTGCTAACATATAAATAGATTGCTATATTTATAGTAGTATTCAGTACATTTATATAACGAATTGATTCAATCGGTATACAGTTTATATTAAATAAAACAATCGTAAAAGTTTCATGACATGTGTGTTAGAAGCTAGAAGAAAAAGGAAATAAATATTCTTCTCTTGATAATAATTGTATTGCACTTCAATTTAAATTCTACTGTTCTAAGACATACCTATATAAATTCAAATAATTTCTACCAAGCCTGGCCGTGTCCATAGCCATTACCATAAGCAGCTGAGGCACCTATTCCATAAGCCCCATTGCCGAGAAGGGGGCTTCGAAGAGGGCCGTTGTAGATGTTAGAGTAAGACGTAGGGACTCCGCCATACGCAGCAGCGCCTGCCAACGGGTTACCACCAGCATAGCCGGCGACAGCCTGAGGGTAACCAGCTCCTGCGTATGCAGCGCCAGGATAGCCCAGGTTGCCATTGTAGGCGTATCCAGCACCGGCGTATGCACCAAGATTTCCAGGATAAGCCAGACCAGCTGCTCCACCGTAAGGAAGACCGGCACCAATACCAGCATATCCAGGATTAGGCCATCCAGCAGCATTGTTGTATCCAGCAAGGCCACGACCAGCTAATCCGTTGATTCCATTGGGATAAGCTCCATTGGCATATGCTCCACGGTTTGAAATCTCTCTGACGATGTTCACATAAGAGACTGCTCCTCCTGCGTTAGCTGGATTCACGCCATATCCTAAGTTTCCAGCCAGTCCAGGCTGACCGTAGGCACCAAGGTTTCCGTATTGGCCGAGATTTGCTGCAGAGTTGTGGATAGCTCCAGAACAAGCTAGTCCAATGATGCATGCAATCACGGCAGTCTGGAATTTAGAATAAATCAGTAAAATAAAAATGGGTGAATATTTTAAATCATTGTTAAATAAGTCGTAGGTATTTAGTAATATGGTATGATATGGTAATATTCATAATTTATATAAGTATTTACCTTAGCGAACATTTTGGTGTTGTTAATTAGTTACTACTACTTCGTAGTCTCGATGTGTTGAATGATGATTTGAGAACAAGAAATAGGCTTATATACGATCATTCGTAGGAAACTTTTCAAGGTTTCATTGGATTTTTGTAAAACAGAGCTTACGGAGCGTAACTAATTCACTATTTTGAACAGTATGGACAAATCGTAAGTAGCATCATTTTATGCTAATAATGAGCATTAACCTGGTTGTAATTGACGAGAGGAAACATTGTGAGAAGGTCACAGCGAAAGATAGCGAAGTATTGCACATTTAGCAAAAAATAAAATGTATTGATCAATAAAATAAAATCTTTGGTATCTGAACAATATAAAGACTTTGAGTTATTCTTATACTGGAACATATATTTATTACTTATTTGAGATCGGGTTTTCAGCTTGCTGACTTTAGTAAGTAGTAATAGTATTTTAAAGTAAGGTTCAATATTCAGCGGTCGTTATCGGGTATCATATATTGAAAATGAGAAGGTATCACGAGGGTAACGAGGGTTGCGCTTATCGCGGCAAAAATTATGTCGGAACCGTAGATAGTGTTGCCACGCGCTGGAAGACTTATGGCGATACTAGATATTGTGCCCAAGAGGTTTTGCGTGAAGGTATATGGTTGACCTCATTTCACAGTGCTTGCTGTTATTGCGAGGATTCTCCTGTACATAACTTGTAGACTATTTCTCTAAATTAGGGCTACCTCAAATACATTGAATCTACAAAAGCAAAACTCATTCGTCTCACACTTGGCTCACTAAAGAGTGAGCCATGTATAAGACGAATGAGTTTTGCGATAACTGTTCTCAAGAACAAAAAAGAAAGATTTGCGAAAAAGTAAAACTGAATTTTATGTGACTAGAAATTCGTACGAAAGTCATCAAATATACTATAAGACAATATTATTATGTAAATGAAATCGTCGATTTAGGACCATATTGTATTAATGTCTATGTGACGTGCGTTAGTACATAATATCTCGATGATGTGACATCATGTATCTGATAAATTTTCCATGTCCAGGATTATAATAATGTTGACATGGCAGGCAGCCAATGAGAGTACTAACATAATTAACAGATTAAAAAGATAATAAAGATAATTAATAAATATAAAGATATAATAATAAATAAGCTATAAAGATAATTTTTCACTAATAATTTCTGTATTCAAGTCAAGAAAAGCCACGATGTATGGAAGTATATGTATATATGTATACAGAAACTGTAGACAGAACAGTCGATACTCTAGATAAGATAAACATTGATCGATGGCACCCTCTTGAGCAGCTTTCAACCAATCCAAGTCTACTTGGACTGAATAATATTGGCTATGAATTTTCGAATCTATGTATAAGTATAAAAGTATAAAAGATTGACGAAGGTTAAGTTACTATTGTTTTAAATTAACCTATTATTGTTAAACTAGCTGTTGCCCGCGGCTTCGCCCGCGTGAGTTTCGCTTAGATGATGATCTTCGTGAAAAATATGGTATAGTGTAGCTGGTTTTATACGTTAGTAGAAAATGCTTATCAGGTTGAACGACTTTTACTAAGACGCCATTTCCATACCTATATGTTATAGTGTAGCTGGTCTCATGCAGTTCTTCATCAGATTTTCCAGATTTTCAATTTTTATACGTCAGCAGAAAATGCTCATCAAGTTGAATGACTTTTGTTAAGGCACCAGTCTCATATTTCTTATAGTTTTAATGTTCTGTTTTGGTTCTTCATCAAGGTGTTCCAGTTTACAAAATAAATTATAGCCTAAATGATGCTCAGGCTTAATAGCTTAGCTATACAACATACAGACAGACAGACAAAAAATTCAAAATTTTTTTTTTTGCTTTCAATTATTATTTTTAAGTGGGACACTTAAAAATAATAATTTCAGTTCTATCCATTTCAGTCAAAAATACTAAATGTACAGAAAAAATATTTTTACTGTTTTATTATATGTATAGTATACATAGATACTACTTCGTACATACTGTACATGTTATTAAGGAGTTTTAGTTAAAATTATCACAAAAACAAAGAGTTTCTGAAAAAAATACTTCAATGCAACTAATAAAAATCATCACCATCAGTGATTTGAGACCAGTGTTACAATTCCTAATAAATTTTACCCAGGAACGAAAATTTATATACTTACCTATAGTAGTATTATCAATTTTAATAATATAACAAGCTTATTATTTAAAAATTAAAAATCACAACTTACGTAGTCTGTCACTCGGAGGAATACAAGGAATCTAAAAATACCTCTCACATCAAAATTTGTTAGGAGAAAATAAACTTACATACAATACATCCATGAACATACATAACACTCCTTTTTTGGTCAATCGTGTAAAAAACTGATTCCTTTCCTATTAATGTAATTAACGACTTCTACACATCAACTTCAGTGATCCCTAAGGATGGAGGTAATTATTTTTCTGGTACGTAAACGTGATACATCCGGTGCCTAATAAATCAATCTCTATATTTAACTAACATTATTAATAAAGATAGTAACATATAGCAATTATAATTCTTACCTATTGTTTTCTTTGTACAATATATAATCAATTAAAATAGACGGATTTTATTATTTATATAAAAAATAAATCAATATTTTCTGTAAATATTGATACAAAGTTGCTACTTCTCTATACGATTTCCAAGGATCAAGTTCTGAAAAATAAAGTCAATAAGGATGGCAGCAATTCTTGGGGGACGTCTGATAATACAGTATATTTTATGGCAGCTCCGAGCTTGGCATCAGGACCTGGGATAACAATTGCTATATCACTCTGACAAAGGCTTACCTCGGCCACAGTGTACGTATAGTGGCTACTGTAATATCGTGGCTTGCTTGGTATTCGAAAATAAATTTGGTTGCAGTTTATGAATCGACTATTAAATAAATTAATTCCTTAATCACCCAATTTTTCACATATCTAACTATATGAAAATTTATTAAAATTTGGTCTGTTTTTATATTAGACTTTTAATATTTTTGATTTGCATGCGGATTATTACGCCTTCTGTTTATTTTATTTCTCATATGTTTTGTAACATATTATCTACTTCACGGAAATTTTTACCTCGGAGGGTTGATCTTCTCTTGCGTACCTATAAGTATATCTACATACTCTTATTTTTTGTTAGTAAAAAAGTAACGTTTAGCGTTTGGAGTACTTATAAATATTGAATATTAGTCTTATTTAGTTTAAAATTTTATTTTAGTTTCATTTAATTTATAATCTTTATAAATAATTAGTTTTTTATATTATTAGTTTTTAGGTTTGTATACATATCTATGGTTTAAATTGGAATAATAAACAATTATAATATAACGTATTTCATTAACAACAAATTGCAACGATTGAGCGAGCACACGAGCATTAACAAACTGATAAAAGTGCAGTCGGTAGGCTTATCAGCTTTGTACAATGAGAGCTTATTTATGTTTCCAACAAGCTCGGTTTTACACAAAGTTTGACAAAAGCCGATTGAAAATTTCATAGCAAACGTAGCGAAGGCGATCTTATTGCTATAAAAAATGGTGTGTTGAGTATCTTTTAAATTTATTCTCCTCTACGTCCATTACAACTAGACAAGTTTTATTAAGTACCTAAAGCTAACAACGCAATAGAAATTTACACGAAAAATGTAGTTAACTAAAAATAAAAAAAATACATGATTGTGGAGAACTGCCCGCCCATGCTAGAAACCTATTCAAAGAAGCTGTGTTACGGGTTACTAGGACTCACCATATAAGGATTGTGAATCCACTGAAGCAGAAAAAGGTCATAAAAAGTAAGTCGTAAGGTAGCTGCACAGCCATGATGTTTATCTAAACGTACCGCATCTATTATCTAATACTCAAATGGGGAAACCCATTACCGCTGAGTATGTGGGTAATGAGCCAGACTTATTTGGGCAGGAGGCACTTTGCTAGGAATTTCATTACAGCCTCCAAAATTTGACTGCGTGGCATTCAATGCAAAGTGCTATCTGAATTTGCATTGATGGAATAATTGCAGAATTTTGCATTCACTAATCATCAATTTCAGCCAGAGGGTTCAGTACAGTACAGTTTTTAAGTTAAAAGAAAAATCATATACGAATGAAATGCTATTTCATGATTCGTCTTTATGGAAGTTCCTCAACAAATAACGACACTAAAAATAAATAAATAAATTACAAGCGATAACTTAATCCTAAAATTCCTCACTGCAAAATGCATGTATAGTCTAAAAGTGGCGCAACGGGCTATGGAACGGTCCATGCTAGGCATCTCCCTAAGAAACAGAGTACGCAACACCGAAATGAGCAGAAGGGTTGCTACTCTGAAGTAGAAATGGGCAGGTCACATATGCCGTAGGGAGGACGGAAGATGGAGCCGAAAGCTACTGAACTGGAGACCGTGGATGGGACGCAGAAAACAAGGCAAACCAGCTGCCCGTTGGAGTGACGACATCGCCAAAGTTGGAGGCCCATTAAGGAAAAGAATTGCACAAGACCGAGAAGCTTGGCGTGCATTAGAGGCTTATGTCCTGCAGTGGATTAATTTAGCTGGAAAAGAAGAAGAAGAATCTTAAAATTATAAATGCGAAAGTGAGTTTATTTGTGTGTTTGTTTGTTTGTTACCTCTTCACGCTTTATCTACTGAACCAATCTTCCTGACATTTTGCATACACATAGCCGGAAGTACGGAGAAGGACAAAGGATACTTTCATCGCGGGAAAAAGCACTGTTCCCGTGGGAAATTCATGAGGGCGAAGCTGTGGGCGAAAGCTAGTTTAAAATTAATATAACTTAAAACAACTAACTTGAATAGAAGTGAAACTAAAAAAAATCATTTACATTATACCTACTTTCTTAAACACGCATTTCTTAGCAGATACATTCGTAAATTAAATACGAATACGAGTAATGAGAAGGATTTTCACCATTCCATCTGTCGTACAACTAGATTGCAAATCAGAGAATCTGAAGCTTACAGCTTTTACAAAATCGTCAGTACTAATCAGCTTAGGAGCGCCTGCGACCGCCAGAGTTAAATTAAATTCCAAGGGCTGTTGAGTGCGCCGCCTCGCCGACACCTCAACGTGGAAATATTTATTAGCTGTTAAGAGGTATTGTGTGAAATTGGCCCCGTTATTAGAGAAAATTGAATTGGGCCGCTCATTGAAAGGCAAATTGTGTCTGATTAATAATTGGTTTGAAATACTCGCGAGGATCCGAGGTATTTTATGGTTAACTTATTTAATTAAATGACTAATTAAATACTTTTTTAAAAGTATTACCATTAATTTAAACATGTTTTTCTGAAAGATGTTTTCCTGAAAGTTTGAAAATGGTTCCACCATTTTCATTATTAGTAATGTGATAATTTTGCTATTGATGGTCATCCAAATGAATCAAATAAATAGATAGATAGATAGATCAACACTTTATTGCACCATTTACAGAAAATAACATACAATAATACCTTTATTATACACCCACCTAAAATTTTCTGTATCACCCAAAGGTTGGCAGGTAGATAATACTTTAGCTCTCCTATTGTACGTTTACTCTGTATTTTTGTACAATAAAGGTTAAATAAAATAAAAAATAAAAATACAAAGTAGTGACAAAAGTAAATACATAAATGAGCGCAAAGGCGGGCTTATCGCAAATGCAATTTCTTCCAGCCAACCTTTGGGTGAAGGAAAAATATACATGAAAAAATGTAGGGTGCAGTAAGCACTATTAAAGAAGGAAATAAATTAAAAATACAATAAACATTATTAAATAAATTAATTTAAAAGAAGGATTATATAATTATGGGGTATTTGTAATATTGTGTAATTGTTTTTGTAATTATGTCATTGAATATAGGTTAAAATAAGTCGTATCCCGAAAGTTTCACAAATCTAGGATACTTTGGTATTTTTTTTATTTAGCTGATAGGTCCCACTGCTGGGCAAAAGCCTCCCCTTATCTCTCCAACTACCTCTATCGCTCGCTATCTGCTGCCACTGCCTATCAAAGGCCGACAATTCGTCAGACCACCTCATTTTCGGCTTGCCTCTCGCTCTTTTGCCATCAGTCGGGACCCAAGATGTAACTATTTTTGTCCATCTTTCCATTCCCATACGGCTGACGTGGCCCGCCCAGTTCCACTTTAATCTTGCCGACTTCTTACCAACGTCTGTTATTTGTGTGATGGAACGTAGTGTGGTATTTCTGACACGATCCGTCCTCTTCTGTCTGCGACCAGGTTTGTGCACCGTAGGTTAGAACGGGCAAGATACACATGTCGATGAGTCGCTTCTTCAGGCATGTTGGTAGGTTGCCCTTTAAAAATTTCTTCAAGGCCCAGAAGCTTTTCCATGCGTTGTCAATCCTACGCGCAATTTCCTTTTCCTGGCGGTCCTTGAAGGATACTATTTGTCCCAAATAGATGTACTCATCAACATATTGTATATCTTGCCCATCTACCATTACCCTACGTTTGGTGCTATTGGTATTAGCATGATAATTTTATTCGGCATCGAAACCGGTCAGAAATTCCATTATTTCTTAAAATAGCAGGTTTAAATTCCATTTTGATGTAGTACGTAGCTGGGTGTATCACCGGGGTGGTGTGAATAAATCCCACTAACTAATGGGCTGCCGAGGGATTTCCCCGCACTGTATTTATTATTCCTGTCCGCTCCCGGTCGCGGCCATTGCAATCACCGATGTAATCATTCAAATAAACTACCTCATTTACTGTGTAATGTAGGACCAAAAATTATATGTCCAAAAGTATAAAATATTGGTGCATGAAATTGGCCTCGATATCGGAGAAAATTGAACTGGACCACTCAATAAGTATCTTTTATAGATATCAGGGACGTAAAGATTTGTATATAGTTAAATTTTTCAAAATTTTAAGCCACCCACTAAACCAGTTCTATTAAACATAAGATAATAGAACTGATTTAGTGAATAGAATAGTGTAGTAGTGTAGAGTGATTATGTGAGGACAAAAAGTACGTAAACATCATTTTCCATTTCTAACCTTTTTAAATGAAGTTAATTGTAATTATAATACATACATAATACATTCCGCGTAACAAGTTGTATTACAAAAATGACTTAAAACTGTTTCAAACAAATAGTTATTATTCTGTTTATATTTTTTCTTTTCGGTCTTAAACAAGTAATTTCATTTTAAAAGATATTTTACGAAAAATATTGCACCTGAAAGCAACCAACTTTCAAACAGGAAATATTTTATTTTGCATCTAAAAAACCCGCTCTCAATTTACAGCAGAAGCTGCGCTGTGAGTGCAATAAATCTTTTATTTGGTGCCCTATTTTTTGTGAAATACACGTGCGAATTATCACGAAAATACAATTTAGTTAAAGTTACTAACAATTTTGAAAAGCTGTTAATGATGGACAAATACTAACTTCTCTTTTTCGTTTTATGATTCTCAAATAAGTTGGTAACTTTGTGTTTGATTTAAGCGGTGCTCTACCATTGCTTATCTTACTAATATTTACTTTCACTTTTATACAACTAATGAAAATAACCTAAGTATACCATCATATAGAATAAAAATTGTTTCTACAAATATTTTTCATACTAAAATCAATTTTGTAAGTTTATTGTCTATACTAGCTTTTGCCCGCGGCTTCGCCCGCGTGAATTTCCCACGGGAACAGTGCTTTTTCCTGGGATAAAAAGTAGCCTATGTGCTATTCCAGGTCATTATCTACCTCTGTACCAAATTTCATCGAAATCCGTCCAGTAGATTTTGCGTGATTGAGTAACAAACATCCTCACAAACTCACAAACTCACAAATTCACAAACTCACAAACTCACAAACTCACATCCAAACTTTCGCATTTATAATATTAGTATGGATTACTCATTAACGTGTAAAGTCTACATAGCCGTGATAATTTTCCTTTTAAATTCATTGTATTTGCTAGTTATTATAATTTGTTTCATGTACCCACCCACCACCATTTTCCTGTTCGAGGGGGGGACACTTGACTCAAACAAAATTTATCACTTTAAAGTTAAATATTTCGCACACGGATACCTAAATCAAAAAATGTTTTTCAGACACTCATAATATTTTTAAAAAACCTATCAAATGATACCCCACACGATGGTATAATCGAGTGAAAAAAAATCATCCCCACTTTAGGTGTAGGGGAGGCCTCCTAAAAAATGTTAATAATGCTAATTTTATTCTACAGTTCGCTCCGCGTAATATATATGTATATCTCTACCAAATTACACTTTTTTAGTACTAGTAGTCTCTGAGATTAGCCGCAGACAGACGGAAGGACGGACGGACGGACGGACAGACATGACGGAACTATAAGGGTTCCTTGTTTACTTCGGAACCCTAAAAAACCTACAAACTATAAACAAAAGTTGTCAAAAAGTAAAAACAAAAATGAACAAATGAATGCGGGCAAAGCCAACGCCTAGAGGATTACAGGTCAAAGTCAAAGTCAAATATTTTTATTCATGTAGGCTTAAAAATAGCACTTATAAATCGTCACTTTCTTGTTTTTTAGTTAGTTGACGTCAAAAAAATTACTTAAAGCTAAGTTTACCACCGCCTCCAAAGCGCAAGTGGAGAAGAGGCGGCGCAACAAACTCCACTGCTGCATTTTCTCCAAAGACGTCACTTTACAACATATGTCTTACAATTAAATAACTGTATATGTGGACGAATATACATTGAATATATATATATATATGAAATGTCAAATTTATAAATTAATAAAAATTATAAATTAATAAAATGTCATTGTAAAAGTAAAAGTACACAATGTACCTAGAGAGTAATATGACAGTCTTAGGAGGTCACTGTACCAGGCTCGGGCCACGCATTTTTGTCATTTACATAATCATCCGTCGTATAATATGCCTTCTTACAAAGTGTCTCCTTAATATAATGTTTAAATTTCTTGTCAGGCATATCAAGGACAGATTTTGGTATTTTATTATAATAGCGTATACAGTTTCCCACAAATGATTTCCTAACCCTAGCCAGTCTGTGCCCTGGAACGTACAAGTTATGTTTGTTTCGCAGGGATATATCTGTGACATCACAAACTTTTTGAAAGACGAAATATTTTTCCTAACATGCATAATGTTATCAAAAATATATTGGGATGGTAAGGTTAAAATATCTATATCTTTGAAGAAATCTCTGAGTGAATCTCTTTTTCTTAATCTGTAAATAAAACGAATAGCTCTTTTTTGAAGTATAAAAATTGTTTGTATGTCGGCAGCTGCTCCCCAAAGTAATAGGCCATACGACATTAGGCTATGGAAATAACTAAAATAAACCAACCTAGCAGTTGCCACATCCGTCAGTTGTCTGATTCGTCTTACAGCATAAGCCGCGGAGCTCAGTTTTTTAGACAAATTAGAAATGTGAGCACCCCATTGTAATTTAGAATCTAATGTTATTCCTAAAAATGTGGTACTTTCAATGAACTCTAACTTATTACTATTTATATTGATATCAACATGGGCCTGCCTAACATTAGGAAGCGTAAATTTAATGCAATGGGTCTTACTTGCATTAAGCATCAGGTTATTAGCAGAAAACCAGTCTGATATGGCAGACAAAGTGCTGTTCACAGCATCCACATTTTCGCTATGGCGGTCAGTCTTAAAAATTAAAGACGTGTCATCAGCAAACAACACTATACCAGCCTGCTTCTCAACCATATAAGGCAGGTCGTTGACATAGACTAAAAAAGGAAAGGTCCTAAAATTGAACCTTGAGGTACGCCAATCATAACTTTTGATCCTTTAGATTTTACGTTATTTAGGTCTACAGTCTGCTGCCTATCACTTAAATAAGATTTTATTAGTTCTATTGATTTAGTGTCAAAACCGTACTGAGAGAGCTTGAGCAAGAGAGTCTCATGGTCAACACAGTCAAACGCCTTAGATAAATCACAAAACGCTCCAATTGCATCCTGTGAATCTTCCCATGCATTGAAGATATGAGTAACCAAAGCCACTCCCGCATCAGTTGTGCATTTACCACTAGTAAATCCAAATTGTTGGCCGTGAAATAGATTGTGGATATTAAAGTACTGTTGCATTTGACTAAGCATAATCTTTTCAAATACTTTACTCAAGACTGGCAAAATAGATATAGGCCTATAGTTGCCAGGCTCTGATTTTTCACCTTTTTTAAACAGTGGAATTAATTTGCTAAGTTTCATTAAATTTGGAAAAATGCCTTGGTCAACACATTCATTAAATATATAAGCTAAGTCGACAGCTATGATATTTATTATATGGAAAATTATGCTAACAGACATACCCCAGTGATCCTCAGACTTCTTAATATTTAGTTCTTTAAAAGTTTTAATTATATCACTAGGGTCAATATGCGAGAATTTAAATTTAGAGGTGCAAGGTCAATCACAGACTCGGTGATGGCCAATTGGGGACAGACCAAAGGCCGGATGTAGCGATTTCTACTAAAAAGGCATGAAAGTAAAGTCGATATAACATAAAGTAAAGTCAATCCAACAATACATACTCTTTTTGTGGTCAAATAATTCACCATTTCGAATTTCGTCCATATACTGTTACATCATAACTTTGCGGTCTAACGTACACATAAAAATATTTAGTGAGGGTACACTGAATTTGCTTTGATGTGCTTTGTGAGGGACAGAACACAACATTCGTGGCATTATTTACCCCACAAGATACTTGGCAAGACAGGACTGAAATTGTTGGCACAAAGCACATAATTTTGCTAGAGTTTCAGTGCTAACAAAGTGTTCAACAATTACAAGGTGTTTGCTGATGTTTGCCGAGCGTTGAATAGTTTCGTAGAAGTTAGAGTATAAGTATTTTTTGTTTTTCAAACTGTGTTTGAGCATTGCAAGCCTTATTAAATTTAAAAGAGAAGAACTAGACATCTTACACGTAAAATTGAAGACAGACATATCAAAATTAATAGTTGCGACATTTTTAACTAATTAATATGAATAAATCTCCCTTACGCAACCAAAAAAAATATAAACAATTTAAATCCATCGGATGGTAGTGCCAGGGGTAATTAAATAGATCACGGTTAATTTTGTTGTATGCGTCTAATGAGCCAATCAGAGTAGTAGTGTCATGGGAAAACGGAATTTCCCTTGACACTACCGATAGTGCCAAGTAGTAGTGCCTAGGGTAAGAAATGAAATCCCGTACATTTAAATATAAATCCGAAATCTAAAAATCTTTTCACGTTATGAGAGTATTGCATTGGATAAAGCGAGTCTTAAAACTATCAGGACAAAACTTGTGATAAACTTTGTGAATCGTTGTGAAATGGTAAAGTGTACGTAACACGACAGTCGGATGGTTTTGCCATTAAAGTATAATAAAGTTGGCAATTTAAGTTAGCGCATCGGGCAACAGCGGCCTTTGTCTCCGTTTATATGACAGGATTCGCATTTACTCCACGAAACACGGGAAATACAAGTATTACTGTCCCGAAACTTTACCTGTTTTCATATCACTACGTTGTAAAATAAAAATCCTCCTATGGCTGTTTCTTTTGTGTATAAATTTTATTACAACGCCGTTTCTTTGACATTGTCAGGAATACGATGTAAATCAAAATAATTATTGATGTAAAGTTCTGACATCGAGAAATTCAGACACAACACGTAGTAATACCATGAGTAACAAACTCCTTTTTGGTTTTTACTTCCCCCTATAGACTAGTTTGAAATTTATTCAATGCCGTTGTGTTAATTGGACACCATTTCTGAACAAAGCGACAGACTGCCAACAGTTTCTCGACAAGCAATTACTGTGACGTCAACACCTATCGCAACGTGTTTGAGCTGAGTTTGCTGATAGGAAAACTTCGGTGTAGAAGGATATTGTAGCATGCAATATACCACCTCATAGTCGGTGCAATCTATATTGTTTGAGAGCCAATTAATACTAAAATTCACACTTCTTTGGAGCTTCGTCCAGGTGAGAATAAAATATTTGCTAAGCAGATATTTTTTAACTTCATTGCGATTCTAATTTTTTTGTTATTTTAGTGTGTTCCCTGTCTTCACTACCTTCTGCGCTTAGAATATAAACTAATGCACCAAGTGCACCCCTTTAGGCAAAGGGGCAAACTAGGCAGTTTGCGGACATAGTAAAAATACATACAGATACAGATTTTAAAATAACTACCTTAATTTTTCAACAACTAATCTCAAGTTAAACTATAGACTCCTGAAGTAATTTTACTGTGATGCCAGCACATCACATGTTTGCGATGAGTTTCACTTTCCACGCCGGATTGGAAAACTTCGTGTTTGGGGGAGCTAGTCAGTCAGGTCGACTTCTATGAACGTACCGATTATTGATGTAAAGTTACCGAACAGGGGGCCGATTCTACTAATTACAAACGTAAATTTTGTGTCTCATCAAATCTTAAAATTCAAAGAAATTGAAATAAAGTGACAAGATCTCTGTAAGACTTCTATGTTTTAATATGATTTCTTTGGCTTTTAAGATTCGACTGGGGCACGACGTCTGCGTTTGTAATTTGTAGAATCAAGGGCCAGACTGCAGACCTTCTTCATAATGAACATATTAGGCGATACCCCGATTACCTTTTACCCCGAAGGCGACCCATAAAGAGAGTGATGAGTGTGGAGGAAGCGAGTCTATGCAAGTGGAAATCCTTAATCTCTGCTTACCCCCGAGAAAAACAGACGTTATAATATGGGTATTCTTGATCCTGAAATACTGGACACACAGGTAGAATAAAGTTGAAGTTCTTTTTTATAGCATAGGGCGTCAAACGAGCACTTGGGTGACCTGATGGTAAGCAATTACCGCTGCCCATGGACAACTGCAACGCCCGGGGTATTGCAGGAGTATTGCCGACCTTTTAAGAAGACATAGACTCGGTTTTGAAGGTTCTAATGTCGTATCGGTTCGGGAATACCGCTGGGGAAAGCTAATTCCACATCTTGGTGAAAATCTTCAGTACCTAACTAGTGAAATCACTACGCAGAGTAAAAAAACAATAGGCGTATTAAAAAACTTAAAAAAGTGATTAAAAAGAAGGCAGAGGCATAATGAAAGATCACGTTCGAAGTTTGAAAGTGTCGACATCGTAATTTTCGCTACTGCTACAACTTCAGGCTAATCAATCTGAGGTGGGAAATTAATTCAAACTACGGGGAAAATTAATGGCGACAACGTTGTTTGTGAAAGGAACATCGCGGAGTTAGTCACTTATGACGTTTTGGAGTAGTTATCATAAATCGAAATTTAGAAACACATATGATTTAGGTAGATGTAAGGTTACAGAAAACTTACACTACGAGTAGTTCAGACAAAATATGCCTAGGCACATGTACTAGAGTCGACTCATAAAAGTACGCAATAACGCAATGGTATTCCTTGACGTACAAGGATACGGTCCATAATACAGAAATCAGAATTACAAAGTATATTATGCATGTTAAAAGATTTCGATAAAGAGTCCTGATGGTGTTCATGAAGAATAATCTTTTTTCACGAAAGCCTCAGAAACCATAAATATACTAAAATCCGTTTTGTCCTTATTGTCCTATTATGTAAACAATCTTACCATGTCTTTTTATGATTTTACAACAATTTTAATTAAAATAAACTTTTTAGGAAATTACTTTCGTGGTTAATAAATATTTTACTTTAGAATGCTTAGGTTTGAACTAATATTTGATTTATTTTCAACAAAATTCAACAAAAATTATTGTAAAGATTGTTTACATAATAGAAGAATTAAGGAAAAACGGAGTTTAGATCTATGTCAAAAACAATCATGACACACTACAATGTTCTTACTAGTACAAAGTCGGGCAATTATTTTTATCGGAATAGAATCAGGCGCTCTTTCTGCCGCCGACTTGAACCCTTGGGAACCCTTCCCAACCCCCTCCGACCCCGACCCACTCTATACATATTCGCACATATGGCTGTGAACATATCTTTTGATGTATATGAATTGAATAGTTTATATTCATAGAGGTAGAAGAAGATTTTGATGAACGAAAGAAAATTACATTTTAATCTAGGTCTTAGAATTAGAATTTTTATAGTAACCTTATAGTCGCCAAAGAAAATTTACTTTTTTTTTTTTTTATTAAAGATGGGTTTGCTCTTGACCACAATCTTGTCCGAGGACAGAAATGAGGTCTACGATGTGGCGAGCTTACCCAGAAGCAGCCTATTCACTCTGGTTTTGAAGAGAGTCAGGTTGTATGTGCTCGGGAACACAGACGCAGGCAGGGAGTTCCACTGCTTCGCTGTGCGCATTAAAAACGATGACGAAAAGCGCTTGGTGCGTGCGGTCTAATTGAGCTTATTAACGAATCTCCCGCAAGATAATAAGCGGAGTGTTCAACAGGGGTGGGTCATGGGAGGCATGGGACCTTCTTGATATATCATTTTTACTGTACTCAACATAATCTGGGCACTGTTCCCGGTTTGAGTAAGACCACGCACTCGACCATGTGACCCCCGCCCTGACTCAAAGGCTGGATCCGCCCTTGGTTGGTGTAGAACCTGACTTATCAAGAATCACGTTATTTATTATGGGCCTAATTGATAAGTATGTAGGTACTAAACTTGTAGCTTTTTGAAAAAAATGCATCATAATTTTAGCCATAATTATATTCAATTTGCCTAATCCGTTTATATTTATAATGTCAGGTATTTTGATTCACCTTTTTTCACATCTTCCCTTCAAGTCCGGAAAGAAAAGCGAAGATATTGGTGGCTATGGGCAACTTGTTGCGTGGTCATAACCGACAAATCGTAGTATTTTACCAGAAGCTGATAAAAAAACAATTAACTTAAATGCATTTATGAAATGCATTTAAGTTAATTGTTTTTTTTTAAACAATTAACTTAAATGCATAGAAAAAGAGATTTATGTACGATTTTCGAATCTTGAGCCACAAGAGACAGATGAAAAGATGACAGATTTTTAAATTCTTTTTTTATTTTTATTTATTGGTTCCCCTTGTATTCTCCTTGTATTTAAAAAACATTAAGTAGGTATCTTTTATTTAGGATAATCTATAAACTGTTGCGGCAGCTGCTGCGATAATAAATAAAAGATTTTCTGTACAGAATTTGAAATTACCATAATATTCATTAAGAAACAAGTGTATAGGTGGTTATTTAATGTTCGTTCATGTCCTCAGTGTGACCGGTGACCGTATGAGCGACCCTTGCAATCCTCATATAGCTTAATAAAGGTCGAGTGACTTTTATTGTTTAATAAGACAGCTTTTATTTCTTAAGGTCTAGTAACAAAACTTATCAATGTTATAATAGAAGAATGAAGAACTTTAGATAATGTTGTTCTTATAGTCTATATTATTTTAATTGTACTCATTAATTTAGGGTTTCTAAAAGTCCCGTAAAAATATGAGACAAGAATGCCATGGACAAATTTTCAAGGGAAAATAAATTTTCGAAAAGTTTTGCATCATGATTACACATTAAATGTTATAAATAAATTAAATTACAACATTTTTCCAGTTGCAAACATTTTATAGAACATTTTTTTGACCTATTTTACCTACCTATTTGTAAAAAATAGAAAAATGTAGACACGATGAATCTAAACTTACCGATCATTATATATCCCACCAAACGACTTCGGAAATCCGCACCGCTTATTAAGTTTAAAGGTTTTTTCACAAAGATTTACAACAAAGATATTACGAAACGTCGAATCAATTTTCCTCAAAAATACATTTCTCTCAAAAGAACGGAGGTCCAGCCTTAACTTTCAATAAAATCAGGGTCTAAACCCTTTACAATAAAATTGGAATATAATAAGCGTGTGAGGGTAGTTCACACGCAGGGTGTCCCGTACCGACTGAACCGCTTCCGGGGTAGTTTTTCCAGATTTCGCGTTTCGCATCGAAGGCTGAAGCTGTGCTGAAATATTCGAAGGATCCGCCTTGAAAACTATTTACGAATAGCGCCACCTATGGGTACTTGTGTAAAACTGACACAACTTCCTGTAACGCCACCTGCTGACATTTTCCGGAACTATAATAAAATTTGAAATCCGAACTACAGCTACTTTGTTCATGAAAATTAAACTTGAATGTTTTTAGCACTAAACGTAAGAGGGCGTTAGTGTATATATTTTAATTTGTAAAAACTTATTTAAGCCTTGCTTTTATCCGCGGCTTGGTCCTCGTGGATTGTTATATTGTTCTCTCAGGTTCTAAGCGCCTTACTTTTGCCAGTTTTTAAGTTAGACCTTCAACAAAACAACTGTAAAAACTGAATCAATTCCATTCGGTATTTTTGCGGATGTACATACATACAGACAGGCAAAAATTCTTAAAACATAATTTTGACTTTAACTGGCCTGGCCCTATAATATCTTCTCAAACATTTTTTCTAAAAATATCTCCTATGTATGTCTCCAATTTTTTTCTGCGAATTCGCCTTCCCAAAAATTTAAGAGTTCTAGTTTTTTTTATAAAGGATATAATTAGGTATGGAGGTAGGAGTGTTTCCCGTTACTACACTATT
The DNA here is from genome assembly GCA_018467065.1 of Ephestia elutella. NCBI lineage: Eukaryota > Metazoa > Arthropoda > Insecta > Lepidoptera > Pyralidae > Ephestia > Ephestia elutella. The sequence goes on from CM031572.1 coordinate 9,365,834, forward strand.
TTTGCCATCTATTTATCAAGTTACCGCGTCACGCAAGCTAAGCACGCAAAGATACCAGACACGAATTTTGATGTATGTACCATTGTATAGTCGGTTCTATTAGGTTACTACATCTCACATACACAATTAATGTTAAACAATAATAATAAAATTACCTCGTGTGTTTTAGGATACATTACCGTCCTATCCTATACATCACACTGATTATATACATGCAAAGGTTTTAATGTTTGTTAATCAATCGCGCAATAAATCTACGGGTCTTTGGTCGTTTCGCACTACAAGCTACTTGATGGATTTGGATGAAATTTGGTACTAGCACATATAATAAATAAAATGAAGCAATAAATATAAACGGATACAATATTTCTATACTTCGCTCCATTTATAAACAATCTATGCTTATACATATAATAAAACAGTAAAAATATTTTGTTTGTACATTTAGTATTTTTGACTGAAATGGATAGGGGGACACTTATAAAGAACTAGCTTTTGCCCGCGGCTTCGCCCGCGTGAATTTCCCACGGGAACAGTGCTTTTTCCCGGGATAAAAAGTAGCCTATGTGCTATTCCAGGTCATTATCTACCTCTGTACCAAATTTCATCGAAATCCGTCCAGTAGATTTTGCGTGATTGAGTAACAAACATCCTCACAAACTCACAAACTCACAAACTCACAAATTCACAAACTCACAAACTCACATCCAAACTTTCGCATTTATAATATTAGTATGGATAATAGAAAGCAAAAAAATTTTTTTGGAATTTTTTGTCTGTTTGTATGTATGTAATGTACGCATTTCACGCAAAAACTTCTGGACGGATTTGAATGAAACTTTTTTTGTTGTATAGCTATTAAGCCTGGGCAACATATAGGCGATAGCTGATTTTGAAAACTGGAACACCTGATGAAGAACCTTAACAGAACAGCTAAACTATAAGAAATATGGAAATGGCGCCTTAGCAAAAGTCGTTCAACCTGATGAGCATTTTCTACTGACGTATAAATATACAGGACACGGGATAGGACAAAGAGGGACTCGGGGTGGGAGTGGTGGTACACGGGAAATTGTAGATAACGAGCAGACGAAGATCGCGTTTATTGAATGAAATATCACTTTTGATTCATTTTAATTCCGCGACTGTACTACGAGTACCTAATATATTCCCGCGGGACACGAGATAACCAGGTGGCTGAAATTTTGAATACTGGAGTTTAGGTTACTACAGTTTGAAACACAAAAAGATTTTTCATCTAAGTGAAACTCACGCGGGCGAAGCCGTGGGCAACAGCTATATATAAACGGAGCGAAGCTCCGGGTCCCAACTAGTTAACGAACACTGAAAACACATTTCTAATGAGGTTATTGTAAATTCGTCCCTAGAGTTAATTCGGTACCTAAAAACTTTCTGTAAATTCGTCCCTCGTTGTTGTCTGACCTTTTTGTGTTTTCCTTCATAGACGTTCAGTTATTTTTTATTTTATCTAAACAAATATAAAATAGGCTGAAGAGTTTGTTTATTTGTTGGTCAAACGCGCTCATCTCTAGAACTATCGGTTCGATGAAAAATTATTTATGTGTGATATCCACATTAATAATGCCCATCTAAACTAAAACAACTAGAAATAATTATTAAAATTACCCAAAATTAAAAAGGTGGTCTACGCTACGACACATTTCTTACCCACATCCATATCTTCAACACAGTTACAGTAAACCTTCGTTCCCTCAGTGAACCACACATGTGATCCCGGTAAATCTTATCTAATGTCCATTTAGATGTTTTAATTGTGGTGAGGCTCCCTCCAAATCTATTACAGACGCTACCATTTACTTACTTACTTACTACTGCGGCGCAGCGACCGAAGTGGACCTTGGCCTCCGACACGAGATGACACCATTCACAAAGAGTTATTAGCAATCCCATTCGTTTTGTGGAAAAAAACCTATTTATTTGAGGTAGTAGGTACTGTTACGATGTGGATCGTAACGTAAATATTTAAAATAATAATTTTATTTTATACTAGCAGACAAGTTGTCTGCACAAGTTCACAGATTAGACTACGTCAAATACAAAGCCATTCGATAATTTTTAAAAAAAATTTCTTTATGGAATGCACTGCAAGAGGTCTTAAAACTATTAAGGGACCTCCTTCACTACAGTACCTATGTATTTATTTCTCTTTATTCATCACAATATACCATTGTGATGAATAAAGAGAAATAAAACAAAAAAATTGTGTGCTACTTCCTGTTTCTTTCTATATTTGATATTTATCTATACATATAATAAAACAGTAAAAATATTTTGTCTGTACATTTAATATTTTTGACTGAAATGGATAGAGGGAGACCTAAAAAGAACAATAGAAAGCAAAAAATTTTTTTTGGAATTTCTTGTCTGTCTGTCTGTCTGTCTGTCTGTCTGTCTGTCTGTCTGTCTGTCTGTCTGTCTGTATGTATGTACGCGTTTCACGCAAAAACTACTGGACGGATTTGAATGAAACTTTTTTTGTTGTATAGCTATTAAGCTCTGGTCAACATATAGGCGCTAAATTTATTTGCGTGATCGAAAACTGGAACACCGTGATGAAGAACCATAACGGAACAGCTAAACTATAAGTAATATGGAAATGGTGCCTTAACAAAAATCGTTCAACCTGAGTGAGCATTTTCTGCCGACGTATAAAAATTGAAGATCTGGAACATCTGATGAAAAGCTCCAAGAGACCAGCTACACTATAACATATATGGAAATGGCGCCTTAGCAAAAATCGTTCAACCTGATGAGCATTTTCTGCTGACGTATAAAAATTGAAGATCTGGAACATCTGATGAAAAGCTCCAAGAGAGATTTTTCATCTAAGCGAAACTCACGCGGGCGAAGCCGCGGGCGACAGCTAGTTTTCAATAATTATGTTTGTATCTAGGTACTATATTTTTATATGTCACATATAATCATTTATAGAATATAATGTTCGACACATAAATGGCATTATATAAGATATTTTGACAATAATTTTAGAAAAATTTAATCAAAAATTACTTTTTATAACTTTCGTAGACCCTCTACGAAAACGCTACGAAGTCTGTTACTTTTAGGAACTAGGAAACTCATAGTGAATAAAAAAGATGTGCCCATTAGAGCCAATCTATTTATATTCTAAACTAATATAATAAACCTAAACAGTTTGTTTTTTGTGTGTTTGTTTGAAAGCGTATCAAATTAAATAAATTAAATTATGATTTATTGGCTGCAGGAGTGGGAGCGGGCTTCACTCAACCAGTAAGTATTCTGTGACTCAACAGAGAATTGTGGAAGGAGAAAGGGGAGGCCTTTGGCCAACAGTGGAACATTTCAACTGGATAGGAAAAAAAATGTTTTGTAAAAATGGCAAGACCCACATACTTACTTACTTACATGCAAAAAAATAGAACAACTGTGACCTAGCACGTCGCAAAATACTGAAATGTTATACCCATCTCTCTCTTATATCTTTTTCTTATGTGTATGTGCAATAAAGAGTTTACAAACAAACAAACCTAGCTACAAACAAATATTGCATGAACATTTTCTTGTAGTGCCCTATTAAAATTTTAAATGTAAGGCCCTATTAAAATATATGCTTTTTCCCCAGCAAAATCTTAAAAGAGTTAAATAAATGACGCAGAAGAACGAGGTGCAGCTACTGCCTTCAATAAAAAGTTCGAAACTCAAGGACGCAAACATTATTAGCTTCTAAGCACATTATACGCGTCGGCAAACTACGAGTATGAAAAGAATTTGGAACAAGACGTAAGCGATCGCATGAAGAACGCAACGTATTCGTGTTGGCGGTGGTCACCGGCAAATGTGGTCGAGATGGCGGCAAGCGAGGCGTCCGCTCGGTCACACGACGCCACTTCTATCAGCGGAGCCCTCCGCCTCCCTCCGGCCGCCGCCTCCGCGGCCAGCGCGGCGCCCGCTGAGCGGAATTTGCACGAGCGGCGCGCCTTGCCACTACCGACGGTTCAGTGTACGTGCGACCGCTCGCGGCCGAGGACGAATTGCCGCGCCTAGCGCCACACTCAGCTTATTACGCAGTAGCAACAGTCGCAACCGCGTGGACTTTTGCGAACGAACTTCCGAGTGTCCTACCTCCAGTGCGTTCTAACTCCCCGAAAAACTTGCGGACACTTTGAAAAAATATCCAGTGATAATTTTTGTTAGTGTGGAAAAGTTCTAAAGTCGTGGCTGAACTCGTAAAGGACGCCCGATTTGCGCAGTGGTAGTATCAACGGGACTATCGAGAGCGGTGACGATAGTACGAGACAAAATTCGGTGTTTCGGGCCGATACTAGCCACGTTACAAGGTTATCGCGCCTCTAGCCCGCCAGTAATGAATTGGAAAATCGGCGCGTAGTCGCTCACGTGGTCTCGCCCCGCCCCCGCCTCGCCCGCGCTTATATTTAGCGAAAATCGCCTCTCGGGAGCGGTCCGACGGCTGAAGCTCTCTGCGCACATCGCTGTTATGAACAGTGAGACGCCACATGTTATTGGCTTCGAATAACATAGCCGATAAGGAGAAGACAGATAACCTCTCCGGATCACGGCTCAGGTCCGACAATATTCTGGAAATAGAAAGAAATCGGTTAAAAATCCGAAAGGAGAACACGCTGAGATGCTAATGGCCGGTGTCGGCACGCGCCGGTGAGCGCTCGAACCGACACACCTTCCAAAAATTTCCACTGATCGAAATCGAGACGGCGAGATGTCATTACCAGGAGGCGGTAATTACCAAAGCCCATGGTCTTCACAGACGGGGCTTGCAGACTTAGAGGGTCAAATGGGCGAATTAGAACCTCTAGGGGAATTGGTAGAAGCGGGATTTGAACCCCAAACTCGGGCTCGCTCAAACACGTGGCCACTGCCGAGGCCAGATAACTATGTGGATCCAAATGATGACACAGGCTCTAAGAAGAATTCTACCCAGAACTTGGCGGGTAATTATCGCTTGTCTGCAACTAAGTTGCATTGCGTACAATATAGAGGTCATCCATATACGTAAAATCTTGATGACACACGTATTTGTTGTATGAGAGTATAAAAACAGTGGGTGTCGTGAAGATTGTCCAAATTAGAAAAACAAATAAATACCTATCAACATAATCTTTTGCTTGTTTACATTCCCAGCTAGTCTAGTGGAGAGGAGATAGTGCTACGCAAAAACAATGTTATCATCATTATCTGGTTTAAAAAAGTAAACAGAGAACATTGATTGGGAATAATTAATGTGAAGAGAATCATAATGCTCTTTCATTTGAGGATTATTTAAATTAAGTTGGAAAATATGTGACGATATTTGCACTTTGGATATCAGTATTCAAGACATCGGAAAATGTAAAAATACATAGTACTATGTCGTAGACGTAATCAGAAAACCTTGGAATGATACAAGCATTTGCTTCTACTCACTTAATTTCATTTGTAAAACCTAACTTTTAATTATTAATTCTATACATATACGCATTTTCGTTGCCTAGAAGACAATTGGTCGGTTCCCTTATAGTTTTAATAAAGATAGATAACTTATTAGAAAAAATATTGATTGAACACGTAATTTTTGCTATAATGGTACCTACTGGCGATTATTAAGACATTGGATAAGAAAGGGAAAGCACTTCTAACAGTAATTCACAGTTTGAAATTAATATCAGCAATATAAAATTTACTTGTTGAGCAGCTATGTGAAAAAATGCTTGCAGTCAATCGAGCCATTATAAAACTATCTTTAGAACACTTTATTTCAAAAATAGTACCACATATTTTCACTTCCACTTGTAGACAGATACCTACAAATGTTTAAATCAAGTCATGAAATTACTATCCTCCGATTCGCTAAAAATCGAAAAAAGCCTAAACTTTAAATTATAAACGAACTGATTCCCAAACTTGGCAGGCACTTGTGTCTTGGAATCCAATGTTAAAAATAAAATTTAAACCTCTTTGAAAGTAAATAGAGCCGATGTATTTATTTTCAAAGAGGTTTAAAAGACTAATGAAGGGCTAGAAAATAAAATAATAACAAATTTGAGACCACACGAAAAAATTAGTTACTCTTATCTTTACTGTTTACTTTTTCAATAATATCGCAATTACGTTTAATAAGCCGGTATTTGTCATTATAATCACTGTATACTGTTATATATTCCATATTAACATTAGATATATCTTAATTATTTATTAAAAAATAATAAATGAAAATAATCTGTCACGTTCTAGTTAATTTAGTATCGTTTTAGTTAATTTGCTGAACCATTACAGAACATAAATATCTAGGTATCTGTGTATTATTTACATAAATCCATTTATATTCTTTTTTTTAAGTAGTAACTTGAGCTGAAAATGTAGAAAAGTAAATCATTTGACCGATGAACATACTTACTTTAATGTTGCCAGCATTGCATGGTACCTACATTATAGGTATTTTGTTCTTTTATATCAGATCAATGGTATTGTAAGTAGTAAGTAATATTATATTAAATTTCTTTCAAATTAACTATAATGTTTTTAAAATTTTAATTTTCAATCGTGCATTATCCCTTTTTTCTTTTCTTATTCATCATAAATAGGTAATTACTTTTATTAAAGTTTCTTGCATCCAATTTTCAATAACTCTTTGGATCCCTGTGTGGCTGTCCGTTTGCCGCAGTCAATAATAGACTTATGCAATGGCAATTTGATCTTCGAAACCTCGCAACTGATTTTGATGCGATTTTCACTATAACGGATGATTTTCACCTCATTGAACTTGCGAACCAAAACCGGTGGAGGCTGGTTTTTGTATGTCATCAAGATTTTTGCGTTCATTAGCTCAAGTAACTCACCTCAAGCATCTTAGAAGTGAGTGAAGTTATTCCACAGAATTTTCACGACCTATTTGTTTGGAATAAATTCTATATCATCAACATATGCATTGGCCGACGGCTGCGGCGCGTGTATGTAAAATAGTATAGTTCTGCCGTCAAGTGTGATGGACTCCAAATTTAGCTATCGTTAAATTAACACATCAATCATTAAACATTAAGTTTTAATATAAATTAATTGACGTGCTTATAAAATAAATGATGAATAGAATAAAATAAGTAATAATACAAGATCTTACCAATCTGCAAATAAAGAGAAAGAATTCATCCATTCAATATTGTTGCTCTTCCATGCACATTATTTTCCATATTACTGTACTTTTTTACGTAATACTTGGTACCTATTTGAATAAACCATAATCAACCTAGATAAAATATACTTTTTTTGCAAATTTTAGGTGCCCCTCCCCTACCAAGCTCGGCAGTGACCGCAAAGAAAAACTCCTCCCGTCGCAATGCATGGGGAAACCTCTCATATGCAGATCTCATTACCCAAGCCATCACCTCGGCCCAAGACAACCGGCTCACCTTGTCTCAAATCTACGAGTGGATGGTCCAGAATGTGCCATATTTTAAAGATAAGGGAGATAGCAATTCTTCAGCTGGATGGAAGGTAAGCCTTTTATAGTTTTTTTATTTCTTTTTTTGAATAACAAGAACTCCGTTTCTGAGCTACGAAGCATCACTGATAATGTTAAAAATATCTCTGTCTCTTATGAATAACGTAGCCATCGCGTTCGAAATTTTACATTATTTTTCATCTTAGGTTTTCTGGGTGCTCCTATTTTCGCATAGCCTATTAAGATTTTCGCTGATGCGTAGAAATATCTACATGATACATATATAAATATTTAGATGATCTAGCTTCCCGACGACCTGGTGAAGGTCGCGGGATGCGCATGGATGCGGGCAGCGCAGGACCGGTCGTTATGGAAATCCTTGGGGGAGGCCTTTGTCCAGCAGTGGACGTCTTTCGGCTGAGAGAGAGAGAGCTTCCCGATTATTAGGAAAATTCAGTTGGGTAACACAATTTAAAATGCAGTTGTCTGTAAGAAATAATAAATATAAATTTAAATCTGATAAAATGTTATTTACACTTATAGTGTAGAACCTAAAGATTATGAATGGCTTGTTTATTGCATATATATACAATGCACTAACGAACATTATTCAAATTTTTATACGCTAAATACAATGTCACATTTTTCTACATTTTTGCTCCGACGACCGGTCGAAAAGTTATTAAATATACAAATCTTTGCTCTTTTGTTTCTTGTTTTTTTTTAGTGCATGCCACGAAATAGTAGAAGTCAATATAATAAAAATGGCTAACTGCGGCATTGATGGAAATTATGGAAAACCATCAACATTCTTAAAGCAAACATTAAACCGTGCAATTTTTTTGATAAATTTGAAAACCATTTGAAGAAAAAAGAGAATATGGTTTTTGATGCTTAAATAAAGGTTTTTCATATCCGAAATTCCTATATGAATGAATGCTTCCTGATACAAACAGGCTAGGAGAGACAATAAATTCTTAAGATTGTTTCTCTAAAAATACTATAATTTGTATAATCTTGCTCGTTTAATTGTTTTATTGCTTGTTACAATTACAATATTCATACTTTATCTAGCTGTGAAGGCAAAGTATTAAAGTAGTACTTCCACCTAATATGCGTAATACATTGATAAGACTAATCATTTCATACTGCAGGGGGCAACGGTACATATATCCATTCGTTCAGTACTTTAGTTATTTTGTTAATAATCAATATTTTCCTTTAATCATAGTCTGACTTGTGTTCATGTCGCTTACAATTATATTAAACGTTTCCTGGAATTTCACGATTATTTGTGTAATACGATATATCAAAAGTACCTACTGTTCGCCAAGTGTACATTATGTCTGGGCAGTAAACTTCTGTTTAACATACGCTCAACAAGCAATAAAATATAATTACATTATCAACATCTGCTTACCTTTTCTCATATAATCTGCGATCACTTCATGTGGGGTCAGTTTTCTCCACTTTGCCCAGTTCGATGCCAATTGTTTCAAATACTAAATTATACAATACATATTTATTGTATAGTTAATGAAATCAAAACTTTAAATTTATATTTATCTCATATTATTATTTTATAGGTAAATGAACTCTGTGCATAATGCGCAGAATACACATTGTTATTCGCCATTTTCATCAGACATCATGTGGTCATCATCCATTCTGCTTGATTAAAGTAAACAGAATTATTAAGATATTCGAATTATGAGGTAAATATTTTTACGCCTAGCCCAGCATTATCTACTATGGGACGCTACGTTTCATTTGGTTCGGTCGTTCGATGTACTGCGCAGTGGCATTTGCTATCTCAATCCGAGCTCTGACACGAGACACCACGACCGATATAAAATGATAAATAAAAACACTATTACATACTCGATCGTTGAAGCTTCGCGCGATGAAATCCATACCGGCACAATACATTGCTGCTACAGAACGCGTGGTTCTTAAAAGAATGTAAGAAATACGTAAATGGAACTCACATATCAACTATTTCATATGAATATCGAACTCATAGTCATATGGATGAATGATGATGGTCGCCTTGTGGTTGTGGCAAAAGAAATATAATTTGGTGCAATTTTACTTATCGTGGTCTATCTATTTAATATGAGCTTAAAAAAGATTTGTGTGTGTATTACCACGAACACGGCAACCTTCAAATTATGGCATTGATTAATGTTTACGCATACAATACCCATTCAATTGATGCTAGTTCCATTCGAATATAATGTCTTAAGTCTAGAGAAATAAAGCCTAGGGTCGATCGCTCTTTTAGTCTGATTGTGAGCTCAGTTAATTAGCAAAATGATGAAACAGTGCAATTTACAATTATACAGCCGAAATGAGAGAGATGGATTTTCAAGTTTAAACTTACGTGTTTGAATACCTAATTATAAATAGCGCCAGAAATAGATTATTCAGTTATCAGAATTCTTACAACAAAATTCAAGGGCAATCCGGCCGAATGTAATCCGGAATGGGGGCGGCCGGAACCAATTTTCCACGATGGAAATGGAAAATCAAAATGGAATTAAAAAAGAACTAACTATAAAATATCACGCTTCTTCCTTGAATCTGACAAGCACTTGTAAATAAAAGATGTATTAAATTGATATATGATTCACTTTAACCCATCTTTTTCCAAAAATTTCAAACTAGGACTAAATGTCATACATCATCAACTAGGATGAAATTAATTTTCAATGTTTTCTCTTTCCATTGTCATTCATGAAATGTAAAATTGACTTATCTTCGGTACCATTGACCACTTTAATTCAACTTTTCAGATTGGTACCCTAGATCAATAAGCCAATTTGCCCAACCATAGCTATTAATATATGTTGAACAAAAATCCACGTGTATCCCGTTTGAAGTGGTCGCTGAATAGCAAATGAAATCTCCCGTTACTTTGCACCGTTAACCGCCTCCACCATCTCGCGGTCCTTACTTTGACGATATGGTCGTATAGGGCCGGATCTTCTAAATAGGTACTCCTGCAATAATTATCTAGAAATGTATTAATTTATTCATAAAGCTATATTTAATAGGAATGACAGAATGTTTGTTTTGAATGAGTGTTTCACCGGATAATTTAAATTTATTTCATACGCTCGAAAATATGTTTTTTTTATGTTAAGTATTTATTTTTATTATAAGTATATATTGTGTATTAGAATGTCATTGGTATATATATATTTTTTTAGTATATGGAGGCATTCATTGGCTATAGCCAATGAATGCCTCCATATACTAAAACAAGTCCAAGTGGTTGCTATAGCAACCACTTGGACTTGTTTGCCATATTAGTGGAAAGTAGTGCGTTTAGATATTAAGACAAAACAAACACAAAATTTTAATTAAATATTTCAAATGGAGAACAAAGAAGAAACTAATTGAAATCATACTAATAATTGCATTACAGATATCGCAGTTAATTAATCATTGGAAATTTCCAGCCTTTCTTAATAAGTAATTGAGGTTACATTGATTTACTCGGTCGCCATCTTACCAGATAACAGCCAGTATTTACATTAAACAGCGGTTTAACGCTGATAACGAACCAGATGACGCTCATTCATACAATATTTAAATACTTCATGAAAAAACGAATTATTTCAATTACAATGTTTTGACCATGATATTTGAAAACAATATAGCGTCTAAAATAAACACAAACGAAAATATTGACGTATAGTTAGTGTGTGGTTTGCGTTGGGTTTGCGTAATCGAAACTGTGTGACGCATGTGTTCTGTTGTACTAAAAGATACGGTTATTATAAGATGCGACAAGTACATGTTTTTAATACTATAATAACAGCAATTCATAAATTTATTCTAAACTTCTTATACCTACGACATGAGACGAAAAGACAATAAAATTGACAATGTTAGAACCTATTCGGAAAATTACGTAAGTATTTAAGAGTAGGTTTAGTAAATTCAGCCATGCCCGTGATATATTTTTAATTAGATAAGTATTGATGTTATTATAATACAGATACTAACACTACTTAGTTCTTTTTTTTTATAAATTGTTGTACTTTCAAAGATGTGTGAACTGGTTCGATTATGAATTTCCCCCATTAGATAAGACTTCAGAAAAAATGTGTCAAAAATTCAAAATTATTTTTTAAGCTAATATTTTGAATCAGTATTAAAATAACTTCTAATGCTTTATGCATACAGCTTTATACATATAGCTTACTGTGCATTATAACAAACCCATTTTATTTTAAATATTACATTTTTTCTTTCCCACAAACACTTTTTTAGTATGGTTATAGTCCTTGTATGGAAAAATTTTATGCGATTCCGCTACAAAGTAGCTTCAAAACCCTATCTGAAAGTTGGATGGAAAAAATACATCTAGTCCAAGTACATACATATTCTTTTTTTAAGAACGTAGTAGTATCCTTACAAGATCACATGCCGCGTAGCATATTAAAATACTGCGTCTCATTTAGTCCTCATAAACAGGTCAATAAAGCATGGTCGGTGGACAGCCTAATGGTGTGTGTGGAATGAGTGTGCGAAGCCAGCACACGTGGCTTTTTACTATCGTAGTAAGTCAGTTCTCGGAAGAACAAGTACAAAACAACGGTCGTTGTCTACATCTAGTATCTTCTTATTATAATGAGAACGCTTGGATATGTAAGGATGGATTTTCGTTTTTTAATCTGCTGATCGGATTATGGTGAAATGCAGTATACCAACAGAGTAGAATAGAGCCTAATATAGCATGTGGAATTTGGAATTTTCACTTAGTGAATACTCTATTGATTTATTATGTACTTACACTAAACAGTTTAATAACACAAAGTAAAAATAAAACATATATAAAACTAAAGCGGAGTGCCCTTCTCAGGAACAACAGTAAATTGTACTAAATAACTATAACATACCAAACAGCTATAGTATTAATAAAAATACAATTTGAGTTAGGTTTCCTACGAGATCCAACAAGAGACGAATGAAGTACTTTTGCATTATCTTATCAGTCACATGGCAACACTGGGTGACGTGCACCAGTGATTTTGTTATCAAATGTTTCTCATAATGTAACTATTCTTGACGCTATCTACATCGCTTTGCGTACATGTATTAATTGTATTCGCAGTTCTGCTAAAAGAGCAATGTATAACGTGAAAGCGATATTATGGTTTTGACGTACATCATTAGTAGGAGGAGTATCAGTTCTGGATAGCAACCGGCCTTGATATCGTTTATTTAACCGTTATCGAACTAAATTGACTCTTGGGAAAGTTTTTGCCCTCTTATTTAATTTGAGATAGCTTTAACAAATTTAGACCGTATTTAGACCGATCGTATTTGTATTTCATTAGATATGCTTATTTATCCGGAGAATTAATTAGTAAGTATGTTAAGTTGTAAAATTAAATACTGTATTAAATTTAATTATAAATATGACGTCAATAAGTACTCTCAGCCGAAAGACGTCCACTACTGGACAAAGGCCTCCCCCAATGGGGGGGTTTTGCCGTAATCGCCACTCTTGGCAGGCGGGTTGGCGATCGCAGTGTGATGGCATAGTATGCGGAAAGATGCTGCTGCCCATCCTCCGGTGTTTTAAATCCCTTAGTCGCCTCTTACGACACCCACGGGAAGAGATGGGTTGGTGCTATTCTAGGGCCACACCACAGGCCACTCAATAAGTAATATATAAAAACTAGCTTTTGCCCGCTGCCTCGCCTGCGTGAATTTCCCACGGGAACAGTGCTTTTCCCGAGGTGAAAGGTAGCCTATGTCCTTCTCAGTAGGCACTTCTAACTACATAGGAGGTGTATGCGAAATTTCAGGAAGATTGGTTACTGAACCAATCTTCCTGAAATTTCGCATCTACTGAGATGAAGCGTGAAGAGGTAACAAACAAACAATCTCACTTTCGCCTTTATAATATTAGTTAAGATTAGGATTAATTATTGAGAAACCAATTATGTATAGAAGTTGATTTTGAATCATACATACTTACACGTACATTACTAAATAATTTATTATAATATATAAGATTAATTTTAAATTTTTATGTAAAATTTTAAAGCGATTAGGAAATTTCATGGCACTTTCCGAACTAAAGTCGATATACTGTATCACCTTTTTAATTTCGAGCTTCGCACGACCCCGATAAGAAATCATAAATCAGAACTTATAAATAACATTTTACCTGAAAAGTCTTAACGAGTTTAGTTAACCTTGGCAATAAATTTTCCGATACAATTTTTCTTTGATATACAAAGAAGTAGAGGGTGGAGGGGGAGTCGCGGCTGCAATAGGTTGCAGTGCCACCTTGCTTTGATTGATTTATACGTCTTGTTTGTCACAGGCCCGATTTATTTGAATTCCTGCCAACCCCGGGGCGACGGATTAATATTGGCCAGACCTCCGATATATCCCCGACTTTCGGCAATAATTCAATATTTCATCCGTTCAAGCCGGGACCTACGCTGTGAATTAACATACAAACGCCAATCGTTTCATGAATAAAAAATGTATTGGATTTAGTGAAATGACTCGCGCGATCGACCAAGGCAGTGTTGTGCCCCAAACTGCTTATAGCGGAAATATAAAATTTGGTTATTACGGAATTTACTGGTTTCTTTGGATGGCGCGTTTAGTCGCGAGTTTCCTTCTATTGACTTGTAAAAAATGAGAAAATAATTTTAGTATCAAATGTTAATCCACAATTTTAAGAGATTTACGTAGGTAATTGGTACAATATGGATGCACATCTCTACAAAAACTAAACAGTCTCTATATTAAAGGGTCTATTAGTAAGTATATTATCGTATACAGAAAACCACGGTAAACAATTCCACTTTGACGCATACAAAACCGGTTCGGATTCAAATTGCGTGAAGTGTTCCATTTATAGCGACCGATCTGAATAGCACTTGTTTCTATAGCACCTAATCATTTGATGTAACATATCAGTCAATTTAAACCCGTGATTTTCAAAAAGTCAATATTCTTTAACAGCTTACTGTTCTTCATTAAATCAATAAATTCTTAAATTTAAAAAATAATAATAATTATCATATCGAGTTTTTTTGATTAACTATCCATATCTATGCTCTCATGACCCTATCTTATCTGGGTAATTTTAAACTTATTTGAATATAGATAATATTGACATAAAAACCAATTGTTCACATTTATTAGTCCACAGATATGAAACCATCTATTATATATTTTATACTATACCCATCATTTTTTTGCTCATATTTGTGTTTAGGTACATAAATCAATAAAATACGGACAATTGAAAAGGATGGCAAAATCTTTTGTTTTTTAGCTTACGTCAATTTTGCTTAAAAACTAAAAAATTATAATGAAATATCTCGCCAACATAAAAACGAAATTACCGTTACATTGAGCTAACACTCTAATTTCAACCTCATCTATCTATACATATATATGTATATATTTATACACACGCTGAGACAAAACCGCCTAACTTGGTAAAATAATTGAAAAACTAAATTCATGCGGGCGAAGCCGAGTATAAAGCTAGTGTAAAATGAAGTAATTTATGCCAATATAATTATCCATGTCATCGTAGGGCCACGACCTTAATTAGGAGAGCCTTATTAATCGCGTTAATCATCAAATTAAGAATATGAAGATTGTCGATTTCCTACCGCGAGACATCTTACTGCCCACTGGGTGACCTTTTGCGTGCTTCGGGTACAATTGGGAAGAAAAATGTCGGAAATAAAATAAAATATTAAGATAAAAAACGAGAAATATATATATATATATATTATATGTGTAACTTGAGATATGAGTTGTTTACCCTGTCTATTAAGAGCTGTGCGTGTTATTTTGGAAATACCCTCATCCTGACAGTTAATATTTTGATCTGAGTTTTGTGCCCACATGAGATTCCGCGTGAACCTGTTGTTAAAGCACCTGTACTGTTGTGTTTACCGCTCTGGTCATCGATATCTGAGCTCGGCCCCCCTGAACCCATGATTATCTGATAATTCTGATGTTGTGATGTGTGCTCCATTCCGACATATATATAAATGTGCATAAACCTGACAAGGTTTGAGCGCATATCCAGATTTTACACTGGCCATAAATAACATTTTTTAATGTGTGTAGGTAGGTGGCCTGTGGTGTGGCCCTAGAATAGCACCAACCCATCTCTTCCCGTGGGTGTCGTAAGAGGCGACTAAGGGATCTAAAACACCGGAGGATGGGCAGCAGCATCTTTCCGCGTACTATGACATCACACTGCGATCGCCAACCCGCCTGCCAAGCGTGGCGATTACGGCAAAACCCCCCTATGGTTGTTACACCCATAACACGGCCCCTAGTCCCCGGCGGCCCCGCTATCCCGGACTCTGGTAGCGGTCACGGTAACGGCGGGGCAGGGGGTGCTAAGAATCCCCGGCAGATGCCAGGCTACCAACCCCGACGACCTTTGGCCCTGGCAACTTATAACACGTGCACACTGCGGACCGACGAGAAGCTCGCTGAACTGGAGGAAGAATTGAGCAGGTTACGATGGGATATTGTAGGATTATGTGAAGTCCGAAGAGAGGGGGAGGACACCATGATCCTCAAGTCCGGAAACCTGCTCTATTTCCGGGAGGGCGACCAACTGTCCCAGGGCGGTGTCGGGTTTATCGTCCACAGGTCCCTCGTCAACAACGTGGTCCAGGTCGAGAGTGTTTCGGCGAGGGTAGCGTACCTTGTACTCAGAATTACCAAACGGTATTCGTTGAAGGTAATACAAGTATACGCACCGCCCTCATATCGCTCCGACGACGAGGTAGAGACTATGTATGAGGATATTTCTAGAGCCATACATAGCTCCCAGGCCCACTATACCGTTGTGATGGGGGACTTTAACGCGAAACTGGGCAAACGAAGCGATGATGAGCTGAGGGTGGGGAATTTTGGATATGGAAGGAGGAATGCACGTGGTCATCTGCTGGCCGGCTTTATGGAGAAGGAGGGCCTCTTTATGATGAACTCCTTCTTCAAAAAGCCAAAACAGCGAAGGTGGACATGGTTGCATCCTAATGGCGTTACAAAAAATGAGATTGACTTCATCTTGTCGACGAAGAGGCACATATTCAATGATGTCTCTGTGATCAATGCCGTAAAAACAGGAAGCGATCACCGATTGGTAAGAGGCACATTGAATCTTAGAATAAAACTCGAAAGGTGTCGACTGATGAAGTCTACGCTCCGACCAGCGCCTATCCAGCTCCAAAACCCCGAGAGCTTTCAGCTCGAATTGCAGAATCGCTTCGAATGCCTGGGAGACTGCGAAAATCTGGACGATTATAATGACAGGTTTGTGCAAATTGTCCAAACAGCTGGGTCTAAGGCTTTCAAAACCCGCCGTTCAAAAGGAACCAAAAAGATCTCGGACCTCACCAACAAACTCATGGAAGAAAGACGAAACTTGGTTCTGCAGTCCTCTGACGATGCTGCTCAGTATCGGCGTCTAAACAGACAGATCTCCAAGTCCTTAACTCGTGATTTACGCCAATTCAATACTGACCGTATTGAAGAGGCGATCAAGCGAAATAAGGGCTCAAAAGTGTTTGCAAGGGATCTGTCTGTTGGTCAAAGCCAACTGACCAAGCTGAAGACTGAGGATGGCAGAATCATTTCGTCGAAGCCAGAGCTGTTGGAAGAGGTTGAGAAGTTCTACGGACAATTATACACCAGCGTACGCACACCTGTCAGTAATCTGGCCAAAGATCCAAGAGCCAGATTGACCCGACACTACACCGAAGATATCCCGGACGTCAGCCTATACGAGATTAGAATGGCTCTCAAACAGTTAAAAAACAATAAGGCACCGGGTGATGATGGAATCACGGCTGAGCTTCTGAAAGCAGGTGGAACGCCGGTATTAAGAGCTCTTCAGAAGCTATTTGATTCCGTCATACTCGAGGGACAAACGCCTACGGCATGGCACAGAAGTGTGGTGGTACTTTTCTTCAAAAAAGGTGACAAAACCCTATTGAAGAATTATAGGCCTATCTCACTTCTGAGCCATGTCTACAAACTGTTTTCGAGAGTCATTACGAATCGTCTCGCTCGCAGGTTTGACGACTTCCAGCCTCCCGAACAAGCCGGTTTCCGAAAAGGCTTTAGTACCGTAGACCACATACATACGCTGCGGCAGATTATACAGAAGACTGAGGAGTATAATCAGCCATTATGCTTGGCGTTTGTGGACTACGAGAAAGCCTTCGATTCGATCGAGACCTGGGCTGTGCTACAGTCTCTCCAACGGTGCCAAATTGACTATCGATATATCGAAGCGCTGAAGTGTTTGTACGAAAACGCCACCATGTCGGTCCGTCTCCAGGATCAAGGCTCCAAACCTATCCAGTTGCAGCGAGGGGTGAGACAGGGGGACGTGATATCTCCGAAACTGTTCACCGCCGCCCTGGAAGATGTTTTCAAGCTTCTGGACTGGAGCGGACTCGGCATCAATATCAACGGCGAGTACCTCACTCACCTTCGATTCGCTGACGATATCGTAGTCATGGCTGAGACCTTGGAAGACCTAGGCACAATGCTCGATGGCCTCTGTAGAGCCTCTCAACAAGTGGGTCTAAAAATGAACATGGACAAGACGAAAATTATGTTTAATATCCGTGTCGCACCCACTCCTCTGAAGGTTGGAGACTCTACACTCGAAGTTGTTGACAATTATCTATACTTGGGACAAACAGTTCAGTTAGGTAAGTCCAACTTCGAGAAAGAGGTCAACCGTCGAATCCAACTCGGCTGGGCAGCGTTCGGGAAGCTTCGCGATATCTTCTCGTCCAAAATACCGCAGTGTCTCAAGACTAAGGTCTTTGACCAGTGTGTGTTGCCAGTAATGACATACGGAACAGAGACGTGGTCGCTTACTATGGGCCTCATAAGAAGGCTCAAGGTCACCCAAAGGGCGATGGAGCGCGCTATGCTCGGAGTTTCTCTGCGTGATCGAATCAGAAATGAGGAGATCCGTAGGAGAACTAAAGTAACCGACATAGCCCGCAGAATCGCGAAACTTAAGTGGCAGTGGGCGGGGCACATAGCTCGTAGAACAGATAGCCGTTGGGGCAGAAAAGTTCTCGAGTGGCGACCACGAACCGGAAAACGTAGTGTTGGCAGGCCTCCCACTCGGTGGACCGACGACCTGGTGAAGGTCGCGGGATGCGCATGGATGCGGGCAGCGCAGGACCGGTCGTTATGGAAATCCTTGGGGGAGGCCTTTGTCCAGCAGTGGACGTCTTTCGGCTGAGAGAGAGAGAGAATGTGTGTAGGTACATCAAAAAGAAACAGATCAGACAGATAGTTGACAGGTAGTCTTAGTGTGCATGCATATTCACATGGTAACTTATGGCCTTAAAAGTTTAAAAACCGCATATTAAATTGTTTGAGGAATTTAGTTTTTTTTAACTAGCCTATAGGTTTTGTGTCCCACTGCTGGGCAAAGGGTTCCCTGAGGAATTTAGTTACTAACAGTAAATAGTTTCTACTACTGACTTTTTAGATGTATTTTAAAATGATTTAATTTGGGGTTTCGTGGCTTCGTATTAGAATTTACAGATTTTTAGGAGATGTGATTGGTGAATCAAGTGAAGTAACTTAGTTAAAATAATAATAACCTTCAGAGGTATATCAACTTTTTGTAAGTCTTATCTATATAAACGTGTTTATTATAATTAGAGCTCGCGAACTGTTTCACTTTTCGCCGTGACATTACCAAGCAGCTACACAATGTGATCGAAGCTATATTATCATAACCGGTCGTGCAAAGCGATGATTATGATAATTAGCAATTACGTCTTTAGCCTATGAAGAACATATTATAAAGTGTCGGATTTATAGACCCGGTCTAAGGACTGCAATACAATTTAGCTTATTTCAATGGAAAAGTTTGTATTATAAATAAAATTTAAATTTAGTTTAGTTACGTGGTATTAGCGTTAGTCATATGTTCTCCAATCACGTTGGCCGTACCATGATTTATGCTACGTATATTTTGAAGATATTATTTAAGTTTAGCGGGATGGTATGATTAAGTTCTCTTGACTCGAAAAATATTCTAAAATAAACTACTTCTATTGAGTGTCATTTATGCCATTTTTTTACCTCAGTATAAAATACTGCAATTCAGAGTTATTACCTAAGAATTAAAGTTTTTTTTATTCTTATTAGCTGGAGATACCTTAATGTGTTTTTGCTGTAAACACAAAACTCGCATGTATTTTTTTCACTCTAGTTTAAATACGGGTGTAATGTCATTTTAGTTTATTTGCCCATCGGGGTTCAGTTCTAAGCATGTTTTTATAAATTTGCAAGTTGTGTTACCAAATCCTATGACAAGCAAATTACATATTTTGCTACAAATTTCTATTTTTAGGGTTCTGTACAAAAATGAAAAAACGAAACCCTTGTAGGATCACTCGTGCGTCTGTCTGTCTGTCCGTCCGTCTGTCACAGCCAATTTTCTCCGAATCTACTAAAACAAATCAGATGAAATTTGGTAGGATCCTGTGACCCAAACATAGATGTGCAAAGTAAATAAATATGTTTTTTTTAAATAAGGATCATTTTCAGGGAAACAAATTAGAAATTAAAAAAGAAAAAGTTTTGCAAACCTTACTATGTTACAATGGTAAAATAAAAAGTTTTAATTTTGTTCATGAAAGAAGACGAAAATTGACCATTCCGATCTCCACCCCCTAATTACTAAAACAACTGAGCCAAAATTTTGAAAAAATAATACAGAATAAAGTTCATAGCCTAGATTCCAGGAAAACCTTTTGTCAAAAAAATCTTTTGTCTTTATACAAAAAAAATCTGAGGCCTCCATACGACTATCTTGAGTAGGTCATGTTATAGCAGTAAGGTCATTGGAATCTAAGTTTATTGAATAAAAAAAAAATATTAAAATATATGTATACGATCGAATTGGAATCGTGTTACAATGTTATCCTTAATAGACAATTATATTTAGAAGTAATTTGAATTACAAGTGTCATTATGAGTCGAAATTTTTGCATAATATTTAGCATACTAATATAAATACATTAGGTATATAAAGTAACTCATAAAATGTAACAAGTACAGGTAATTCCAGTTTTAATGCGTCACTGCAACTGCACTGCAACCCGACCCGACTGTAGGCTAGGCGGGATGCAACCGGATGCATTAGAAACTGTTTGTGAGATTATTAAACCTGTTTTAAAATCTAGCATTTAATAAAACGTACGGTTTAAATACAGCATTGACGAACTACGGAACTAAGCACTTGTCTTTTCGAATGAATTTAAATTTTTAACCCAACAAGTTTCTCCACAGGAATTGTAACGGAAACCATTTATAGGATAATTTTTCATTGATCTTAATCCAAGGGAAACAACTAAATACAATTCTGCGTTTCTAACTGAATTCTAATTGACACTCCAAATTTTATCCGTAGATTTCAATCATCAGGTGATCTCAACAAAACTTTTCAATGAAATCAGCGTCAAAGATTTACGAACCAATTTCTATTTCGAGCTCGAGACGTAAGTTTCGGGGTCGCATCAATCCGGTAGCAATCTCGTATTCTCCAGTGAAAGTTGATCGATCCAACACGATAATTTAAACGTGTCGGAGAGAGATGGACATTCCATAATTATAGTTATAAAAAAAACAATTATTTAGATGTTGTAACGATTTTTGACGACCTCCGTGGCCTAACGGTTATCACGCCAGACTGCCACAGCGGAGGTCCCGGGTTCGATTCCCGGTCAGGTCAAAATGGAAAATGATCTTTTTCAGATTGGCCTGGGTCTTGGATGTTTATCTATATATGTATTTGTCATAAAATATAGTATCGTTGAGTTAGTATCCCATAACACAAGTCTCGAACTTACTTTGGGGCTAACTCAATCTGTGTGATTTGTCCGTATATATTTATTTATTTATTTATTTATTTGCTTATTTTTTGTTGGAATTTAGGAAAAGTAGTAACCAAATTAGGCAAGCGCAAAACTACCTGGCAGGTGGTTAAACAACCTCTCTGGAAAATGATGTATAATATGTGTACGCAAGTTCCCATTTCAATCCATCTCTGCTATGGAGGAAGCCTAAGTCTGGAAGAGGAAATTGTGATGATACGGATTCTATCAGATCACCGATTTAGTGGCTCAGAATAATCAAACATAATATATTGACTTTACAACCTAACCTAGGACATGTAGAAGAAAATTCTCCCACATGAATATTTGGATGTCTGCCTGTCGATGACGTGATACGCTAAATGAAAAGTTGCTATTGGCAAAATTGGCATTATGTCACATTATTTTTGACTCACCATGGTTTTTTAATATTACGAGTATATATCTTACAACGAAAGTGGATTAGATCCTAGGACATATTCAATCGAAAGCTTCATTGGCATTTATAATAATAACTCCATTTTAACAAAAATCCCTAAAGATGACCACTAACTCACTAGATATCTTCGCAACTGAAATTCTTGGCAAAAGGTCTCGCACTGTCAAATTAGCACTTCACGGTCACTCAACTCCACTAATAGATATTGCAGTTCATTCAAAATTGGCTTTTAAATCAATGAGGTTAAAGATGACTCGGTCTGATACTGTGCCCGTAGGTATAAGTCCATGAATTGAGGTGCAAAAGAATGTAGAAATGCGATGGCGGCCGTAAAGCCAACGGTCCGTTATGGTTTTTTCCATGGTATTTATATCCGGCAAGACAATGTGACATGTATAAACGTTCTAGTCTATAAGACTGATAGTGGCAATTGGTAATAGGTACCTTTATCAGTACGTAATGCTAATGTTGCATGAGATATAAAATATAAATTAAATAGATATGTCTAATACAGCATTTTTATAGTGGATGCAACTTCGTTCATGTGTTAAAAAAATATTTTTTATGATTTATTTACAGTTATAGCTTTAGGAGTCATTAAAAGTATTCATTCATGTATACCATAGTTACATTATTGGGTAATGTATATAGAGGATGCTAACTGAGAGGCTTAACCACTGAAGAATCTCAAAATTAAAAATCAACAAACAAAATATTTTCCAAGATATTTAATGTTTTTAGGTGATGTTTTGACGATACCAAAACTAAGTAAGTAGTACATTTATATAACGTCTCACGTAGGAAATGGACTTTCCCAAAAAGTTGATCTCTAATAAAGAAAAGTCGTAAGTACCATATTTTTCATTTAATAAGTAATAGTTGATACTGTCTGGTCCCTTTAAATTTTTGTTTATTTATTTGAAAAAAACTACAGGCACAGTTTAGTACATATGTTCGAATAAATATTATTGTATGATACCTTATTATATTACACTAGCTGCGCCTCGGGGCTTCGCTCCCGTGGCTATTTCAGGATAACATATACCTACCCTATTTGACATTCCCGGTGTTTTTCTACCCGTGTACTAAATTTCATCAAAATTCGTCCAGTAGATTTTGTGTCATTGAGTAACGCGTACATACTCACATCTAAACTTTCGCATTTATATGTACACTAGCCACGCCCCAGAGCTTCGCTCCCGTGGGAATTTCGTTATAAAAAGTACCCTATGTGCTATTCCCGGTATTTTTCTACCCGTATACCAAATTTCATCGCAATCCGTCCAGTAGATTTTGCGTGATTGAGTAACAAACATCCTCACAAACTCACATGCTAACTTTCGAATTTATATTATTAGATTAGTATAGGATAGTAGGATATATTAGTGTGATGTGATAGTGGTGATAGTGTGATATACTACCACCTAATATTATTATCTAGTATTATCTTTGCACGAAACTAATATATCATGATGATTTTATGAACAGTTTAGTAAATTTTTATTTACTTTGGTCTTTGACTTTGGTTGCGTGAAATTAAGAGGTGAGTTGATCCTTACCCATCATTCCATCCTTTGCTGAAAATGGTTTTTGTGATAAGGACAGACGGACAGACAGACGCAATGATAGAATATTGGTTTATATACTTGTGATATTGATAATGTTATCTGTTATAGTTCGTAAAAGATGTCAAAGCACGATCGATCTGACCCAAATTAATCTAAAATACAATACAGTCTTTTATCTACAGCTGTACTTATCAGAATTATTTTTTGCAGCGCAATTACATTTAGTAATTACCGAGCGAAGCGGTAGTAGCTCTGGCGAATTACGTACAGTAACGAGCATTAATATGAATACACATCGGTCTTAAGGCCATGTCGTAGCCCACATTCGAAAAAATTGAAATTTTTCATGATAAAATTTATCTAATGAAAATGTTTAATTACGAAGTGGAAAAAAATACAGGATACAGATTATGATGTTTATTAATAAGGTTTCAACCGTGTACTTTTTAATAAAAATACATATTTTCGGCTTAATTAATTCATAAAGGCACCGAAAATTTAGAAAAAAATTCAGCATTCAGGTCATAGAACTTACAATTTTCAGCGATAACATATATTTATTTTTATATAATTAGTTAAAATATATACTACCGAGCACTTTTGTTTTTGGACTAATATTTTTAAAAATATTTTAGAAATAGTTGCTAAATCGGTACAAAATCTGTTCGATCCTGCCAACGAAAGTAGAACATTGTGTTATGCAAAAAACTATCTTATTGCAACGCGCACACGCCGCGGTTAAGCGCATATGAATTTTGTTTTTTGCAGCTCAGGTCGGACCTCGTCTTAAGACCCAGACTTTCGCGTGTTGCCTACCATAGATAAGGTCTACAATCAATACTTGTGTCTGTACGAGTACCCCCGAGTTTGTAGATCAATCTGACTCATGTACGGTCATTTTCATTGTAACCTGCACAGTGCAAACTATTATAGCAGACTGTTTAATAAGGAGCATTCAAATATTCCACTCAAAGTTAGCGCCTACGAGTAAGGACAGATATCTGTCAGATGGTACAAGTTACAACGCTGTCATTGTCAATTTTGATGTGTCAAATTCAAATGACCACGAATGACAGTATTGAATGAGAGATTTTCCGAGACCCAAATTAAAAAAAAAAAAAGTTCTAGATGACTTTATAGATGGCGCTTAAGTAAAAGACGAGAGAAAAAGTTCCATACAAAAACCAATAATACACGGGATTGGCATTTTTAAAAAAATAAAACTTAGTTAAAAAAACATCTAAAAAGTATCAATATTGTGATATGTGCAACTGTTAAACTGTTAGGTGATTTTCTGCCTCTGGTTGACAAGAAAAAGCGCGCCATAAAGGTTCAGCCATTATTACGACTCGGCTTTCATAAAACGCTATCTGTTGAGACTTTTTATACTGACTTTTTTTTTAATTTAGCTATAATATTCGCCAGTAGCGCCAACTAGTAAGCGTAAATACGTTAACCCTCATTTTAATAGTCTTCGTTTCTTATCGAGCGTGCTATAGATAACACTGGTGTCAGTTTTTTTCTCAAGTCACCTAAAGGCATCTGACATGACTTGGCAAGATAGATGGCGGTACTCGTCATGTCAGATGCTTTTTGACGACGTGCGTGAGATAAGAAAGACTAAAGAGTACTGAGTTCAGATTTACTTTTAAGTAAGTACCTAGTTGGTCTCATAATAAAATTTCCCGAAAAATCATATAGAATTTAAAAATTACAAAATTTCTTGATTAATGTTATGTGCCTTCAAATAACCTCACCTAGCAACAATTTACTGCATCAGCTGAGCAGTGAAAGTGCTCATGCTCAATGAGGCAATCACTAAATATTGATTTCACTCCGTTAATTTTCACTTGAACTCAAAAAAGTTGTTCTGATTTTGTTTAAAAAACTAACTTTTAAATATGATACGTTAATTCATTTTCACAGATGCGTAATTATAATATGAGGTGCTTAAATAATTTTTGACATTTCAATGTCTTTAATTACTAAGTAATGTATTATTTTAAAAAAATGATGATAAGTGGTAATTAACTAAATCAATATTGCAATATTTCTGAGGAAAATTCTTTATATACTTACTTATCTGCTTTTCAAAGTTTCGCTGTGGGCCATTAGCTCTAGATTTGTTTTAAAACTTAGAACTTTAATTAGAATTAATTTTTAACTTAGGTCGGATGAACTAAATCCGTACAAGATGTCCTTAGAAACCCTGACAGCGTGGTAGTATTTACGTCCAATGTTTACAAACAACAAATTGTTTACGCTGACACGGTGCAGTCACGTCACAGTACGTCACGGAGTCGTCACGCCATGCCTCCGCCACGCCGCGCCCTGCCGTCGGCGGCCGGCGTCGCCAATCCAGTTCTACTGCGTCTTAATCTAAACCCGTAACTGAAATTTATTATAATAATTGC
Source organism: Ephestia elutella (assembly GCA_018467065.1). Taxonomy (NCBI): domain Eukaryota; kingdom Metazoa; phylum Arthropoda; class Insecta; order Lepidoptera; family Pyralidae; genus Ephestia; species Ephestia elutella. The sequence continues at coordinate 9,391,666 of CM031572.1, forward strand.
GTTATATTTATAGAATGTTACAATTTGTCGAAGTTTCGCTTCGAGAGTTTTCCATCGGATTCGTATTACTATCATGAATTACGTAATAATACCTCGTCATCTTATCTCCACTATCATTTTACAGATAGCATAGTTTAGTTTTTTAATGTATTGTAAGGGATAAATTAACTGACATTTATTTTATTATAATCAAAAACGTAACAATGTTTTTGGAAATAAGTATTTTAAGAGACTTGATAATATTGCACAGAAAATAAACATATAATTTTCAGAAAATATTTTTTATTACATTGTTAAATTTAAAAATATTTTTTAAATAGATACGGCATTGTATTCTTTTTTGGTGTAAGTTCTGATCTAAACGATAATTAATATATTAAAGAAGTTACATTCTTTCTTCCAAAAATCTTCTGAGGCCTTTTAAGGTGTCGCCGTTACACGCAATGAACTTCGTCCGACTGCCATTTAGCTCCGTTGTCAATTACGTGCGAGTCATGTGAAGGCCGTTCGTTCCATCTATACTCCGTTCCGTGGCACACAGATGGCTAAACCAAACTTTTCTCAATACACGAGAAAATTTATCAAAATATTATAATTTTATGATGTTATGATTTTATTGAGGTACCTATCTATTCCTCGAAGCGCATCCATTTTCAAACGCTTTTGGTGTGTTTGAAAATGAAGCGCACCTAAACTATTCTTCTATATATTAATTATTATTATTGTTTGTAATATATTGGGTAAAACTAAACGCAGGCGTTTCCTGTTATCGCCGCCAGGCGTTTTGGGGTTCTCACACTGCTAGCGTGGATGGCGTCGCGTGTGGTCCGCCATTGCATTGTCCAGGGCGATATCGGTTTGATTTTAATACGCGGAGCGGTCTCGCGTCTTTTGCTTGTTGTTTAGTTTGAGTGATAATTGTGAATTTCCTGTTTGTTAAATAACTATTGAATTTGTGTTTGTGAAAAACTCTGTTATTGTGACTTTTTCTTGTGAGAGGTGAAACGTGGCTGGCTGTTCACATCTGGCTGTTCCCGAGTGAAACTACGGGAAGAAATCTATTTAGTTGTTCTGGGGAATTGAGATCTCAAGGGTTAGGTAGGGTGATTAGGAATTCCCCCTTCCCGAAGACACTCAAGTTTGGATCCGAAGAGAAAGAAGATTTAGTTTGGTAAGTGTTCAATTGTAGTTAATTTATAGGTTAGGTTATCATATAGGGCCCTGTAGCTCCCTTCATAAGCTACGGTGGTAGCAGACTGCGTTAAGTTAGTTAGGTTTTAGTCGGGCAAACGTGGTGCCGCGTGGAGATTTTTTCCCGGTACTTATTTTTACCGGTGGTTTTTTCCCGGTGAAGTTCCGGTACAGAATTCTTCCCGCCGCTTCGTTTGTCCGGATTCTCGCTGCCACATTTTCTGGCAGCAGAGCGTAGTTGCTCTGCACATTTTCTGGTAGCAGAGCGTAGTTTATCTACCCTCTATTTGTTCGTTTGTAAAAAATAATTAATTGTTTGTAAAAATTATTAGATTTTTCTTAGTTTGTTTGTATAAGAATATTTGTAACCTTTTTTGTATTTGCTTGCGGTTTGTACCGTGCGTTCCGGGTTTGTGCCATTCTCATACCTACCGCGGTTCTTCGTGTAGTTGTTTGATTTTGTTGTTTTTTATTTACCTTTTGTTATTTTTTGTTTGTGACTTGACGCGATGGCGAAGGCCTCCAATGCTAAGGCGACACTCGCCAACGAATTGAGATGGTTTGTGACGGCCGGAGGACTCCTGTCCCGGAAGGACAGGAGGGCGCCATACTGCTAAGAGCGGATCACCTCCACTCACGATTGATTAGCGCGGAAGCGGCCATGGCGGCGCTTACCGAAGCCGATCTTACCCCGGAGGCCTACGCAGGTCACATGGCGGACATGGACCAGATCCTGAGTCTGCACGATGATATCGCGGAGGCGGTGACCGCAATAAGGGCGAGACAGGCTGGCGGACCAGCCCCTCGCACACCTGTTAGACAGGAAGGACCAGCGGTTACTGGTCGGCTCCCCACCCTTCAGCTGTCCCACTTTGGGGGTAGGATGGAGGAGTGGGTAGCATATAAAAATATGTTTGAGTCCCTGGTCGTAGCACGACAGGATTTGTCGAAGGCCCAGAAGATGGCCTACCTCCTCTCCACTCTTGAGGATGAAGCGCGGTCGCTCATCCAGCACCTCCGGGTGGAGGACGACCAGTACGATACGGCTTGGGAGTTATTGAACTCCCGCTACCAAAACTTACGTTTGTTAGCGGATGCGCACGCCGCACAGTTGATGGCCCTGCCCAAGGTGGCCAACAGGGCACAGTTGCGCCTGCAGTTGCTCACGCCCGTTACAGTGGCCTGTAACGCGCTCCGCACACTGGGGCTGCCGGTGGACCAATGGTCCTTTTTGCTGGTACACATTGTATTGGGCAAATTACCCAATGACATCCGCTCGCGATTTGAGCGCGAGAATGCGGAACGGGATAGCACCACCCTACCAACATTCACTGACTTGGTGAAGTTTTTGGAGTTTGAGGCACGGGCGGCTGAGAATACCATGACGGACTCAGCGCCATCCAGAGCGCCTGAACGTAGGCCCTTGGAACCCTCATGGCGAGGGAAGCCCCAACAGGGACGGCAACCGCCACCGCGTGGAGCTGGTGTGCGGGTTGCACACACGGCAGCAGTCGCGAGGGACGCGGACTGCCTGCAATGTGGCCGGATGGGCCACAGCCTGCTGCAATGCAGGGACTGGCAGAGACTGCCAGTACAAGATCGGCGCCGTATGGCAAAGCGGCATGAACTTTGCTTTTATTGTTTGGGCAGTCACTATGCACGTGACTGTCCCAATGCCATACCATGCAGTGCATGCCGTGGGCTGCACCACGTGATGCTCTGCATGAACCGAAACGGGGATGGCCCCCGGTTGTTGAGGCAGGGGTCCCCTATGGGCGGGGGCGCTCCTGCGCGAAGCCCTCCACCATCGGACGGAGGACGCGGCTTCGCTCGTCGCACCCCCCCTCGGGAGGGGGGTCGCGTCCCTGCGCGGGTCTTGGCGGACCGGGACCACGCGCCCCAAGGTCATGGCCAGTATGTAGCTGGCCAGGCCCCGGATAGGGCCCCCATGGGCGGGGGCCCTAGACCGGACGTGAGAGTGGGGACACCCCCCTCCACGCGGGTTACCAATACCCAACACATGCAGCCGCAGCGGTTTTCTCCGCCGCTGCACGAGTACCCACGGCTGGAGTACCACCCGCCGTACCATATGTATGGCCGGGCCGCGGGTTATGCCCCCTCAGATGGGGATGTGCACTCGCCCGCCATATTATCCGGGTCAGTGGCGCGCCCCTGGTTTGGAGAGAGTGGGGAGCCCGTAACTAGCTTGCTCCCTTGCTGGGACAGAGCCGCGGACGGTTCTGCTCCCTACCGCGGTGGTCCGCGTATGGGGTCGTGGGGGAGAAGCCATGAATTTGAGAGCTCTGTTGGACTCAGGGGCTCAAAGCAGTTTGGTTACCACTCGAGTGGCACACCAGTTAGGTTTAGTCGTGGAAGACTCGCCTGTGCCACTTCTTGGAGTTGGTGGCATACAAGTGAAGTGTCTGACGGGCCAGACACTTGTCACCTTTTCTTCGCTGAAGTCCTCCACAATGAGGATCACGACTTCGGCTATGGTAATGGATACCATTGCGGGTTGGCACCCCTCGACAGACATACCGCCGGGTGTGTTGTCTTTGGTTTCGGGTCTGGATTTGGCCGACCCCTTTGTCTTTCATCCCGGCCCGGTGGACCTGCTCCTGGGCTCAGACGTATTGGGTTGGATTTTGTTGGGTACCCAGAAAGCTCTGGGTTCGTCCTCACTGATGGCAGTGTCTACTATCTTTGGTTTCGCCCTGATGGGCCCTGTGTTTGATAATAGCACCGTGGAGGAGCCACCGGTCGTCGCATCAGCGTCCTTGGCCAAGACCATGCAAAGGTTTTGGGAGGTGGAGGAGCCACCTATGAGTTCCAGGATGGATCCGGAACACGCTGAGTGCGAAGCCTTCTTTCGATCAACCACGGAGAGGTTGCCCTCCGGTCGGTTTGTAACTAGATTACCATTTGTTGCTACACGTCCTAGCCTAGGGCAAAGTAGGGCGCTTGCGGAGAAACGACTGCTGTCCATGGAGCGACGTATGCAGCGTGACCACGTACTTCGCGATAAATATATTGAATTTATGCGCGAGTACGAGGATTTGGGTCACATGTCTCCGGCTCGAGTTGATTGGAGCTCAACTGAGCATTATTTTTTGCCCCACCACGCGGTGGTGAAGGCCTCAACGGGCAAGTTGCGGACTGTCTTTGATGGGTCCGCACCCACTTCGAACGGAGTTTCGTTGAATCTATGTTTGCATTCAGGTCCCAAATTGCATAGGGACATAATTGACATCATCTTAAACTTTAGAAGACATCAAGTGGTTTTTGGCGCGGACATCCGGATGATGTTCCGCCAGACAGTCATACATCCTGAGGACAGGCGATTCCAGTTGATACTCTGGCGTGAGCGCCCTGAGGATCCTGTGACGGTGTATGAACTCAACACAAACACGTATGGTTTGAAATCCAGTCCCTATATCGCCATCAGATCATTGCTTGAATTGGCAGAGCGGGAACGGATCCGCTTTCCCCGTGGGGCTTCCGTGCTGTCACGTGACTTGTATGTCGATGACGTGTGCACCGGAGCCCAAAGTATTGAGGAGGCCCTCCTACTGCGGGATGAATTGATTGAAATATTGAAAACGGGTGGCTACGAGCTACGTAAGTGGTTGTCCAATGAGCCTAGAGTTCTAGAAGGGATCCCGGAGGATCACCAACAGAACCCTCACCTGTTTGAGGATGTAGATGATCCCAACAGGATAGCGGTGCTGGGCATGCAGTACCAGCCGCTAACCGATATTTTCACATTCCAAGTGGACTTGGAAATACCAAAAGTCTGGACTAAGAGAACGGTGTTGTCCGTAATAGCCCGTATGTTTGATCCAAGCGGTTGGATCAGTCCAGTGATATTCTCTGCAAAGTGTCTTCTTCAGAGACTTTGGACTTTGGGCGTCTCGTGGGACGAGCCGCTGTTTGGTCCTCCATTGGATGATTGGCTCGAGTTGTTTTCATCGATTAAGGAAGTCAATCGGATTGCCTTGCCTCGTCGAATATTGCCCCCCGGGAAATATCGAGCCAGCCTGCATGGCTTTTGTGACGCGTCGGAGCGAGGCTACGCCGCGTCAGTCTATATGCGGACAGTTGACGCCGATGGCCGGGTCAATGTCTCGCTTTTGTTAGGGAAGAGCAAGGTCGCCCCCATCAGGACTAGGCTGACTATTCCCAAGCTTGAGTTGAGTGGAGCTCACCTTCTCTCTAAATTGTTGCATCACGTTGCATGTGAGCTGGCGGCCACGGTCGAGATACGGGACATCTTCGCCTGGTCGGATAGCCAGGTCGCGCTTGCATGGTTGCGCGCGGCCCCACATACCTTGGAGGTTTTTGTGGGAAATCGGGTTTCCCAAATCCAGAATATCGGAATTGATATAACATGGAGACATGTGCCGGGAGAGCTTAACCCAGCGGACTGTGCTTCCCGAGGTTGTACGGCACCAGAATTGGTGTCACACCCGCTCTGGTGGGGTCCAGAGTGGCTGATGGGATCAGAAACTTCTTGGCCTGTCTGTCAGACAGATGTTACTTCTTTGAGTTTGACTGGGCTCCGTGTACATGCTGTAGTCGCTGAGACGACGTCGGAGCCGGATTGGCTACTTGCTCGGTATAGTAGCTTGGATAAGCTTCTGGGTGTTACCAGTTGGATTAAGCGTTTCATACATAATTGTAGAAACCCACAGGCAAAGCAGTTGGAGCCGATTGCAGGTGCAGAAGAGCGCCGGAGCGCATTGTTGCATTGGGTCCGTGTCGTGCAGACCGGACGGTTTGAGTCAGAGCTTCGTATTTTGCGCGACGGACGCGCTAAGTTGAAGGGCGCGGTCGCTCGTTTGAACCCGTACATCGACTCGGATGGGCTTCTTCGGGTTGGAGGCAGGCTCCGGAAGGCGGATCTTCCATATGAGACTCGCCATCCTCTGTTGTTGCCCAAGGGCGGACCCTTGGTGCAGCTTTTGGTGTCTGATCGACACATTCGTAACGCCCATGCTGGGTGCAATGCTTTGTTGGCTATTTTGCAACGCGAATTTTGGATATTGTCTGCCCGAAGAGCAATCCGTAGTGTTCTGTTTCGATGTATTGCATGTTATAGGTTGAAGGCATCCACGATGCAACCACAGATGGGTGATTTGCCCGCTGATCGAATCCGACCTTCGAGACCGTTTGACGGCGTTGGAACCGATTTTGCCGGTCCCTTTTCGATCAAGGCTTCTCCCTTTCGTAATGCCCGTATTGGGAAGGGCTATTTGTGTGTATTTGTTTGTTTGGCCACCAAGGCTGTCCATTTGGAGGTGGTATCGGCTCTGACTACGGAGGCCTTCGTCGCCGCGTTGGATCGCTTTGTTTCGCGTCGAGGTCTACCTTCCCTTATTAGGTCTGACAATGGCACAAACTATAAAGGAACTGTAAATTATCTTAAGGATGTTTCTGTGTTTATTGATAAAAATTGTACTAGTTTAAGTCAAATTGCTGCCCAAAGGGGAATAACCTGGAAGTTTAGTCCCCCAAGTTGCCCCCATTGGGGAGGGATTTTTGAAGCGGCTGTGAAATCCGCAAAGACCCACCTCCGCCGCATTATCGGAGAAACGGCTCTAACCTTTGAAGAGCTGGCCACGGTGTTTTGTAAAGTTGAGGCGGTCCTCAACTCTCGTCCTCTCTGTCCGCTATCTCCAGATCCAAATGACTTGGAAGCTCTCACCCCTGGTCATTTTTTGGTGGGAGGGCCGTTGAATGCCCTGCCCGAATACCCGTGGAAGGATGAACGCGTATATCGGTTGTCGCGTTTTCAAATGTTGCAGCAAATGAGCCAGGACTTTTGGCGTCGCTGGTCGCTTGAATATTTGCATTTGCTGCAGCAAAGAGTGAAGTGGACAGACAGGACTGAGCCTCCCAGGGAGGGTGATTTAGTATTGTTAAAAGAGGCAAATTTGCCCTCATTGCTTTGGCGACGAGCTCGCATATTACGTTTGATTCTTGGCGGAGATGGCACTCCGCGTGTGGCTGAGGTGTTGGTCGACGGTTCGATTTTAAGGAGAGGTGTGACCTCTCTCGCCCGCCTTCCCGTAGAGTAAGCTAGCGGTCTGCTTCTCAGACCGGGACGGGGGGATGTTTGTAATATATTGGGTAAAACTAAACGCAGGCGTTTCCTGTTATCGCCGCCAGGCGTTTTGGGGTTCTCACACTGCTAGCGTGGATGGCGTCGCGTGTGGTCCGCCATTGCATTGTCCAGGGCGATATCGGTTTGATTTTAATACGCGGAGCGGTCTCGCGTCTTTTGCTTGTTGTTTAGTTTGAGTGATAATTGTGAATTTCCTGTTTGTTAAATAACTATTGAATTTGTGTTTGTGAAAAACTCTGTTATTGTGACTTTTTCTTGTGAGAGGTGAAACGTGGCTGGCTGTTCACATCTGGCTGTTCCCGAGTGAAACTACGGGAAGAAATCTATTTAGTTGTTCTGGGGAATTGAGATCTCAAGGGTTAGGTAGGGTGATTAGGAATTCCCCCTTCCCGAAGACACTCAAGTTTGGATCCGAAGAGAAAGAAGATTTAGTTTGGTAAGTGTTCAATTGTAGTTAATTTATAGGTTAGGTTATCATATAGGGCCCTGTAGCTCCCTTCATAAGCTACGGTGGTAGCAGACTGCGTTAAGTTAGTTAGGTTTTAGTCGGGCAAACGTGGTGCCGCGTGGAGATTTTTTCCCGGTACTTATTTTTACCGGTGGTTTTTTCCCGGTGAAGTTCCGGTACAGAATTCTTCCCGCCGCTTCGTTTGTCCGGATTCTCGCTGCCACATTTTCTGGCAGCAGAGCGTAGTTGCTCTGCACAATTATTATTTACTATATGGGGACGCCAGCTCAAGCACCAGACGGGTGATCAGTCCACTTATACTGGGACCCCGAGACCCGTATAGGGTTTTGAGTTACCTGGTAATTCACGTTGGTGGTGATGGTGACCCACTGAATCTACCTGTTACTTTGCAGAATTTTAACAACTGCCCTATTGTAATGTGTCGCTCAGATCATCCTCAAATAGGACGTCTGAGCCCAATACTTCTCTTCTTGCAGCGGCATATGCAGGACATTCTGCTACTAAGTGAAAGCTAGTTTCTGCTTCTTCCAGACAGCTGGGACAAATAGGATCGTCCATTTGCTTAATCACTGTCAGGTGCTTGTTCAGTTGACAGTGCCCTGTGAGGATTCCTATAATGATTCTAATGTTATTCCTGCTCAATTTGAGCAGGTATTTTGATTTCTTTTGGTCTGCTGCTTTGATGAAGATTTTAGATTGTCTTAGACTTCTAGTTCTTTTCCATCTTCTATTGGATTCTACTTTCATTCTATGCTTGATGACGCCTTTCGTTATCCCATAAGCTATGGGAAGTCTGGGTTCAGGTGCCACGAAAGTTTCATCTGCTCCTTTCCTAGCAAGTTCGTCTGCTCTTTCATTGCCCGTTATGCCTTTGTGACCTGGGACCCAGGCCACGGTGACCGCAGTATCGTTGGCCAGCCTGTTCAGAGCATCCTTGCATTCTTTAACTAACGCCGACGTTGTTTCTTCTTTATCTAGTGCTTTTAGCGCTGCTTGATTGTCACTGTATATGATGACTTTTTCCGTATTGTCGGGCCATTTGCATATAGTGTTCGCACACTCCAGGTTTGCGTTTATCTCTCCTTGGAACAGGCTAGCGTATTTACCCAATAGTACGGTTCCTTCATATTCTTCGATTTGGTATAAAAAAAACAGTGTCTATAGTACGTACTATTCCCGGTTTTTTCTACCCGTGTACGACATTTCATCGATAGCCGTTTATTAGGTTTTGCGTGTTTGATTAACAAACGTCCACACACCACACACAAACTAATATTTCAACACGGTAATATTTCAAGTTTTCTATTTAACTAAACATTTATTATGATTAGGATCCATTTTTTAGGCGTCGACAGTAAGTAAATATTATGTATACCATTACTTGGACGTGTACCTTACTGCTGCTTACACTCAGGAAGTACACAAACCAATTCAATACAACATTTACTTTGTCTGTGCCATTAATAATAGCCGAGCTGTCATTCCGATATCGACTCGTGCGACAAGGTGACCGGTGATTTTATCTTCACCAAATAAACGATCGATTTGTTTAGATTCATTTTTACGATGGAATCTATAACATAAAATCAGACATATCGTCACGTCATTAAATTTATTCTTGAATTTTTTTTCTATACATAGAAAAAAAAAACATTCTTGAAGTTTTTCTAAGTACGAATAACGGAGCTAAATGGCAGAATAAACTTATGAGCATAAATCAATATAGTTGTCTCTGTCTCTGCGATAATTAAAACCGAACACGTGTAGCCGTCTAAATAGTTCGATCAAAGATGACGTTAGCATCAGATGAGGAAAATTGTTGCACATTCCAACAGTTGTAGCTATAATTTATTATATATTATTGTATGGTAATATGTTAATTTGCCGAGTCGAAAGGCGGCCGACCTTGAAGGCGCGTCGTATAATAGTGGCGACATTGTGGTATTATGTATACAAATGTATGTATAGGTAGGTTTATTTATAATCCCAGATTGGCGTAGACTCCAACGCAGTGCGAAAAGCGGGTGCGATAACGCACACACCGACGACGACAATGCGAATTCCGCGCTGCATGCGAAATTTGTACATATGCGTCTCCCTTACTCCTTAGAGCAATTCTCAGTCACTCTCACTCTAATATCGCACGCTACGCGAAATTTGCTTTGGTTTGTCTAGAACCTGAATATAGTCATCAACAGATAAGCGTTTCAAGCGAAATCTGCTTAGTGCCTCTCCCTTAAATACCAATAAAAAATGTTTCTGTGTTGATAATATTGATAACCTTTGAACAAAACATACGTACGTTGTTGTTTACGCTTTACTAAATCTATGAACACTAGCGATGTCACGCAGTTTCGCTCCTGTGGGAATTTCGGGATTCCAGATAGCCTTCCGGATCGGATCTGTAGTTTCAGAAACTAGCGCATTCAAACAAACATACAAACTCTTCACCTTTATTATAGTATTATTATATGCATCAAAGAAATTGTGCGTAATAAAATATTATGTATTCTGTGGTCATAGTTGGCTAATAGGTAAATTCCCTAGCGCCTACGCTTCGTAGCTTCGCGTAGCAATTTTGTAGCGAAGGCTACAACAGCTTCACAGAGGTCTACGCCACGCCGCCGCCCCGCCCCGCGCCTCAAATAAATTAATAAAATAAAAATACAGGACCTACAAATCAAAATGGTTATTTCCTGTATGTCTAGTCTAGACTATTATTATATTATCTTTTATAATAAGTACTTACTTGAAAATTTAAAGTTATAGTGTTATTATTTACAAAAGGAATTATGTATGATAGGGTCTGAGAATTATTAAAATGTTTTTTGGGAAAGTGTGAAGTCGAGGAAGCAAATGTTTAACATTTATCTATGATCAGAAAGAAATTAGGATAAGACAAGTACCTATATAAATGTTTATTACTTTTAATAAATAAAAAAATATACATTTAATTTAGGTATAAAGAAATACCAATTTAAATACGTGTACTGACCATGTAACGTAGGTAGGTCATAGATTTAAAATCTTTATATTTTAAATCTATGACCTACCTACGTTACATGGTAGATATACGATATACAATCATATAATTATTATTATCTATATGTTATGACGTCATTGCCTTTCCATAATTGAGCAGTAACGAGATGTGATCGATCATATAAATTGACGCTAATAGATTTGCAATAGTGTAAGGGTACACACACATTGGCTGTTAATGCTGTTATATGTGCGTAACTAATACGTAGACAAAATATGACAGGCAAAGTGCGAGCATTCTTTAAAAACTTGTAAGTTTTTTTAAGCCTGTAATGCCCCACTTATGGGCTAAATCCTCCCCACTACTTCACCATTTATTTCTGCGCCGTGCGTAACTCTTCCAAACTCTACTTGTCTATTTGCATTGAGATAAACCGACCAACTCGTTCTAAGTTCTTGGAAATACAATGGCAACAGCTAATTATTAAAAATAAAAAACACGACTGACAATACTCACATAGCCTATGACACTCGGAAGAATGCAAGGAATCTAAAAATACCTCTCACATCAAAATCTGTTCAGCCGTTCAGGACTTATGGTGGAATAAAGAAACTTACATACATGAACCCTGAATACATAACACTCTTTTTTTGGTCAGTCGTGTAAAAAAATAGGGTAAGTACTTACCTATATTTATGACAATAAAGAATTTAATTGAACAGTACAGTCTTGTACCCTTTTATAACAGTATAATGTACTCAAATCACATAATACTTATAGGGAAAACCGCACTAAAACAAACATTGAAATTCTAAACGAAGCAAGCAACCTGTGAAACCCTACTTTGTAATAATAGGAAAATTATTATATGTAGGTAGCTTATTGAATAAATTAGTTGCCTAATGTTCATGTGTGGGCTGGAACCTTTCGATTATTAAATTAAGTAGGTCTCCAATAAATGAAAGGACCTATGATGTTTGTTTAATGCTCTATGAGAACAGAGCATCTACAAAACTGTTTCAATATCAATTAAGCAATTAATACATATAATAAAACTGTTACCATTGTGTCTGTACCTATTTAAGATATATTTATGTAAAAAAAAAAAATAAAAAAATAAGGGGGGCTTTGTAGACCCAATAGAAGCAAATACCGTTTGTTTTTAGAATTTTTGCCTGTCTATCCGTCCTCCTGTCTGTCTGTATGTTTGTACGCGAAAACGACTAGATGAAATTGGATGCGGTTTTTACAGTTGTATTATTGAAGGTCTAACTTAAAATCTAGTGTTAAGACCAGGTCCAACCTGAGCTGCAAAAAATAAAATTCATATGCGCATAACCGCGCCGTGTGAGCGTTGCAATAAGATAGTTTTTTGCACAACACAATGTTCTACTTTCGTTGGCAGGATCGAACAGATTTTTGTACCGATTTAGCAACTCTTTCTCAAATATCATTAAAAATATTAGTTTTAAAACAAAAAAGCTCGATTAAGACTTTAATATAGCATATATATAAACTAATTATATAAAAATATATATATGTTATCGTTGAAAATTTTAAGTTTCATGACTTGAAAGCTGAAATATTTTCTAAATTTTCGGTGCCTTTATGAATTAATTAAGCCGAAAATATATCTAAAAGTACACGATTGAAACCTTAATAGAGATCATATAGATTATGATCTCTATTAATATCTCTATGATCTTTATTCCTGTATTATTTTTCCACTTCTAAATTAAATTAATTTCTTCATGAAAAATTACAATTATTTCGAATGTGGGGTTGGACCTGGCCTTAAACAACATTTGTTACAAAATGTTGTTGTTGATGTTAAAATAATAGTATTGAAACTATAATTACATACTTACCCTTCTACTATATATGGGTATGGTAACCATTTCCGCTAATTTGTGAAAATAAATGTTTATTAGAAAACAATAAGTGTCCTGCTGTCCCTTAATGAACCATTTAGTTCGCCAATAGGCATTCATCCAGTTCAATTGTTGTCCACTATATATAATTAAGAACAATTAGATTATATTATTTCGTTGTCATATAAGTTTTTTTTTCTAATTATTATCCTTTATTGCTAAATATTTAAACGAGAAATTTGACAAATGGAATTTTGTATAATCAGTTAAGTTGCTTATTATAAAAATATAATAAAACAGTAAAAATATTTTGTCTGTACATTCTTTTTAAGTGTCCCTCAATCGAGGGACACTTAAAAAGAACAATAGAAAGCAAATAAAATTTTTGGAATTTCTTGTCTGTCTGTCTGTCTGTCTGTATGTATATACGCGTTTCACGCAAAAACTACTGGACGGATTTGAATGAAACTTCTTTTGTTGTATAGCTACTAAGCCTGGGCAACATATAGGCTATAATTGATTTTGAAAACTGGAACACCTGATGAAGAACCATAACAGAACAGCTAAACTATAAGAAATATAGAAATGGTGCCTTAACAAAAGTCGTTCAACCTGATGAGCATTTTCTGCTGACATATAAAAATTGAAGATCTGGAACATCTGATGAAAAGCTCTCCAAGAGACCAGCTACACTATAACATATATGAAAATGGAACCTTAGCAAAAATCGTTCAACATGATGAGCATTTTCTGCTGACGTATAAAAATTGAAGATCTGGAACATCTGATGAAAAGCTCCAAGAGACCAGCTACACTATAACATATATGGAAATGGCGCTTTAGCAAAAATCGTTTAACCTGATGAGCATTTTCTACTGACGTATAAAAATTGAAGATCTGGAACATCTGATGAAAAGCTCCAAGGGACCAGCTACACTATAACTTAAACGGAAATGGCGCCTTAGCAAAACTTGATTAATCTAATGAGCATTTTCTGTAGACGTATAAAAATCGAAGATCCGAAACGTCTGAAACAGTTTGGAACATAAAAAGACTTTTCATCTAAGCGAAATTTACGCGGGTGAAGCCGCGGGCAACAGCTAGTTATAAAAATAATTTAAGAGTCGTTGGTGTTTTTCTGTTTTATCTCTTCAAGTAGATAAATAGTGAGTTATTATTAGGTCAGATTACAACGTGCATGTGTTTTTTTTGTAGTCAATCTCGACATTGATCTCTGTTACTTATTTTTCTTATGGAATGAGCGATTTTTCTGACAGCTAATTAAGAAAAAAAAATCAGTATAAAAAAGTCTCAACAGATAGCGTTTTATGAAAGCCGAGTCGTAATAACGGCTAAACCTATATGGTGCACTTTTTCTTGTCAACCAGAGGCAGAAAAAAAAATCACATAACAGTTTGACAGTTGCACAAATCACAATATAGATACTTTTTAGTTGTTTTTTTTTACTAAGTTTTATTTTTTTTAAATACCAATCCCGTGAACTTTTTGCTTTTTGTATGGAACTTTTTCTCTCGCCTTTTACTAAGCGCCATCTATAAGGTCATCTGGAACTATTTCTTTTTTTAATTTGTGTCACGGAAAATCCCTCATTAATAAAATCATAGACGTACAATTACTTGCTATTACTTCCATGATTTCTCTTCGGTGACTAGACTAACACAATGAGTTTGACTAGGAAAGGGTTAAAAAAAATCGCAGCCTTAAAAAAAGTTGCAATAAGACGTTTTTTTAGGTAATCTGTGCCGTAACAGTCAGTTTGCTAGTATTTAAATCTTACTGATCTGGTTCTGGTTGACCTTACAGTGTTCAAACCTTCGTGATTTGGTAATTTTATGATCTGGTCCAGCAAGGCGACACAGTTATTGGTGAAATGGAGTACCTAATTAAAACTATTTATTGGCAAGGGTAGGGTCCAATGCGGTCATTTAATTTTAATTAATTAAGACGTATAAATGCAATGAAAAATGTGCTCCCATTTAAATTGGCTTTTAATTATATATCTAGTCTATTAAGAAACTTATTATGTAAAATATATTAAAAAATATTATCATAACATCATCATAATCATAATCATAACATATTATAAAACAAAGTCCCCCGGCGGCGTCTGTCTGTCTGTCTGTCTGTCTGTCTGTCTGTCTGTTCGCGATAAACTCAAAAACTACTGAACGGATTTTCATGCGGTTTTCACTAATAGATAGGGTGATTCATGAGGAAGGTTTTAGTGTATAATTTGTTTAGGTTTTGTGTATATTAGTTGAAATATGACGATAATTGTTAAGGAAGTCGGAAAAAAATTTGCCGCCCGGCAGCTTTCATCGAAAACGCTGTCCAATCCCTAAGAGATGTATCAAAATCATGTATGGAGGAATTGTGTATCTATAATAGGTCTACAAAAAAGTCCGCGATAGCATATATCTAGCTTTTATATTTCAGCCACAATAACTACTTTTATGTTTTAAAAATAATTAAAATCGTTACGTGTTTTTTAACTGGTGTTATTAACCAAAATATATTAATCCTTATCAAATTAAACAAGTCCATCGTCACAAGTACTTAATATATTTAATATTTGCTTTTTACTGCATGTAATTTGGATCAATAGTTTCCGAAATACTACGAGTTATCTAAATACCAGCAACGCGCCGCGAAACCACCTAGCGAAGACTCAAGGCGCAGTATAGGTACCTATCTCTGAGCGGGCGCGTTTTCGTATGTTTTTATCAGTATTTATTTTAGTAGGAGGTAGGTATTAACCTAAATATCATTAAAAAAACCGGCCAAGTGCGAGTCAAACTCGCGCACTGAGGGTTTCGTACACGAAAAGCATCTCACGTTATAGCTCTCACTAAAAGACCTACTAATTTCAAAAATCAAACTTAACTTTGCAGTTTGATTCCTATGAATCGTACTGCATCGAGCGCAATAGCGCGCATAAGTTTGTAACACTTTTTTTTAAACTTCCAACAACATATTTACAGTGTATGTACTGTTAGATCTTGCTTTTTGCCAAATTTCATAATTTTAGGTCAACGGGAAGTACCCCGTAGGGTTTGATTGCTGCCTGAAATCGCAAAATATACGAAATTTCGCTTCATTTACGGTACCTAATATCTCTTGATCGCGTTGACGTATAATTTTGATTATTTTTTTGCTGAAAGAGACCATGTATCCGATTTATGTAATTTCATATTGATACCTTTAAGCGTCCTAAGAAAAAAAAGTTTGACGGACAGACGGACAACAAAGTGATCTTATAAGGGTTCCGTTTTTGACTTTTGAGGTACGGAACCCTAAAAACCGGCCAAGTGCGATTCAAACTCGCGCACCGAGGGTTCCGTAGACGCAAATCAAGTTTCAAAAACAAACTTAACTCTGCAGTTCGCTCCCTAGGATTCATACTGCATCGAGCGCAAAAATGGTTATGTAACACTTTTTTTTTAACTTCCAACAATATATTTAGAACTTTCAGATTTATTCCTGTACAAGTACTGTAAGTACCTTGGTTTCTGACAAATTTCATAATTTTAGGTCAATGGGAAGTACCCTATAGGTTTTGATTGCAGTCTGAAATATGCAAAAAATCGCAATATTTACGATAATAACTCCTGATTTTTTGCTCAAAGTGACCGTAGATCCGAGTATTCGATATTAATTTCAATTTCGATACCTTTAAGCTTTATGGAAATCCTTGGGGGAGGCCTTTGTCCAGCAGTGGACGTCCTTCGGCTGAGAGAGAAGCGTTCCTGAGAAAAAAAAGTTTGACAGACAGACGGACAACAAAGTGATCTTTTAAGCAGAGATCGGATATTCCAGTGCATAAATAATTACCTAAACTTTGAGGAGTTCGTAACATGAGTGGATAATACCACCTCCAAAAATAAAATAAAAAATTCGATATCTTTCAAATAACTGAATAGAATAAAGATATTTAGTTTTTATTTTTATTTTATTTACTTGAAGAACATTTTAATTTGACACAATTTTTGTACGGAACTCTCAAAAGTAGAATAATATGGTTCAATCAATAATTTGTAACTAAATTTATATTATTTCTATAAAAATTAATAACAATTCATGATTTTTAAATGTCGGTATTAAAAATGTATTAAAGGTGGTATTATCCACTCATGTTACGTGCTCCTCGAAGTTTAGGTAAATATGTACTGGAATATCCGATCCGATTAGTACGGAACCCTAAAAATAAATATATTGTCCACCCGAGCGAAGCCGGGACGGGCCGCTAGTAATATATAATTTGATATAGGCAAATGCCCTTATTTTCAACTATTTTCGAGCACAGCATAAATTGTTTTAACTGTATTACTGTATAGTTTTTTATCTTATAATAATAGAAAAGAAATATGAATACAGCAATAATAAATTTAAAGAAATTGAAATAAGACTTGATCAACACAGAGCAGATAAATACCTAGATTTGATAACACAATGTTAGATAAATACATACAAAAATTGACCTTACAGATTGTCTCAAAAAAAAAATGAAATTTCGAAAATGCTGTATTTAAATTGGTATCTTATGATGCCAATTAGTGATCATAACCATTTTAATTTCTGACAAATGTGGAGCACATATTTAGCTGGTTAAATTTTACGCGTTTAATACAACTTACTTTCTCTGACTTTGCCCTAAATAGCCAATTTTAAAGTCGATCAAGGAGAAACGGGACCATGCAATATATTTTACTGTTGCATCAGAAAGTTATCATTTTATAATGTTATTAACTTTTTAAAGTCACACAATAACTGTCCTTAAATACATCCATTTCCCTGTGTTATAGGTAAATGAAAAGCAATTTTCTATGTAATGGGAAGTATTATTCTGATATATATTATGGTTTCTTTCTCAATCGCAATTTAATTTAAAAAAGTACTTATGAATTATAACATTGACAGTAAAGTGAATTCTAACCATGGAACATTATTTCTATGTAACAGGTATTACTTAAGTATTACTTTTTCGGCTTCCGAAAGTATCAATAAGTCAAAAGTAGATCTCAAGATTAAATCCCATTTGAATCCTAGTGGTGGCTTGGATAATGTTTGATAGATAACTCAGAAACGACGCACGTAATGCCAGCATAATATTTTTACGAATACAATTTTTTTATTTCAACTTTATTGTTTAACCTTGAATGTTGCAATGCCAAGAACACGATATCCTTGAATTTTATCAAATCCTCACGTCAGACTTTGACGTCTAGAAATTTTATTTCAATAAAATTACTTTGTGGTTTGTTGTGAATTTATTTAATCTCAAAATTTGATAAATTCTTTGGATGTCCATGTTTGTTATTATAAAAAGTACTATCGAACGTCAGCGTGATGTAGAATTGTGCTTTTGGTAATTTAGTGCTTTATTGATGGACAATCTTATGATTCTTGCCTAACATCATAATTGTTATTAATACCTTTCGTTTGCAGACCGAATATGTAATAGTTTGATAAAAAGATGTATGAAAGTGGCTCTAGTAGTATGAAAGTAGACAGACCAGATAGGATAGTTAGAATGGCTTGTGATGAGAAGTGACGTACAAATAATAAAAAAGGCGATAGTTGGATAGGTACTTATATGGGAATATCGAAAAAGTAATGATAAGATTGTACTGTTAAAGTTTTTGAATGAATATATGACAAAGAAGATAGAAGAAGACGAGACGTTAATAAAAATAAACTAAGTACCTATTTCAAAACGTTCCTAGATTATCATTTAGCATCCAGTCCACATAACGAGTGTCCGTGAACCCTGCGCAAGAGCATTCAATCGTAAACTGTGACATTTTACTGACATTGCGCGGCTTGCATTAGCAGCGTGGCGAGTCTTTACACGCCCCGCACTGCGCACTACGTTATAAAACGACTATATTATTGCCTTACGTCTAGTGACATACAAACCTGTATTACGACTTCCAATTTAATTTACAATGTTGTTGGTACAATTCTACTATTTAAATCTCTAAAGAGTAACACTGTACCAACAACACAAGTTGTTATTGGTACAATACAATACCAATTACCATTAATGCCTGAACTCAAACTATTTTGTCGTTAGCGTGCAAAGTCTATTAATACCTATAGTCTATTAATAAGTTGTAATGGAAAATTTTGGTAATTAACTTTTTCATTATCTCTTTCTTCCTCTATCTACCTAACTATTATTATTTACTACGTATTAAAAAAAGCAAAATTTTCAAATTTTATATTTTCATGACAAAGGGTTATACATACTATACATAATATACTAGATAATATTGAAGATTTAGGACTTTAGGTAAGAGTAGGTACACCCATTTAAGAACTCTTCTGTCACCGTACCCTTGCGATGTCTCAAAACACTAAGGTTCACGACCTTCAGGTTCTACGCCTTCACTAACCCTTTTAATCTTTTTGTTTTACCTATTAGTAGGAAAGTACTAATTTTATAAATAATTCACATTTTTTCTATGGCAAGTTCGCCCTCATTATAGAGTACTGCAGATGCAGTTATCACGATTATTTTCTCGCTTTGCTCTTTATAAAGAGCTAGCTGACGCACACGCAAGGAGAGGTCAGTGAACTGCACAGTCGTCTCAGGCCAGTTGCGCGGGCGCTGACTTTGTGATGTGACGAATGCAACCTTGTCAATATTCTATCACGCTTATCTATACCCTAGGTTAAAACACAAGGTAACTGCCATGCTAATATTTTTGTTTGTATATATATTTTTTAGTTTTAACCTCATTTGTCTCTAGAGACTGAGATACAATTTTATGTGATGACAATCACACAACAACGGACAGTTAAAATCGTATACGTCGAGTTCACGGGTCAGGTGTTAGACGCTCCCGTTTTCCCACACCCCCAGAATGTGGTGGATTGCCTCCACAAACCGCGCCACGTGGACGCAACAGGTGAGGTGAGCGCGCATGCGCCTGACCGCCCGACCAGCCGTTCCAACTAGCTTACTGCGTATTTTTCCATTACAAAAATATTACTAGAACTCTTTTTTATGCCGTTAGAACAGAGAAAGTTACTAGTAAAATTTTGAGTTGCACTCATTAGTAAGTTCCTAGGTTATATGACGTGTTTAGCATAACCTTGAAAAGTCAATGCATTTGCAATACATGCAATACACGGTCGTTACGTTTTACATTTGAAATAACAGATATTCATTTAATTTTGCGAGAATTCGCAGGACAAGTAAAGTCAACAACTTTTAAGCTACAATCGCACCTATTAATAAAAAAAAGCAACATGAGCATAAATAATATACATCACCGCCAGATGAAGCCCCATCCATGACAAAATCTAAGCAATTACGAATTACGCAACAATTACCGAGGCGATAACGCAGCGGTGCGTAAACGCTACGTAATTAAGCTGATCAATTTGAACGGAGGTGGAATCAAGACGCGTATTCACGCGGGAACGTAGGGGAGAGATTCTCGCCCGTTTGTATCATTTCTGATGTGTTTTCTGTTGGATAATTTGAACTATTTGAAATTATCACCAGTTGATGTAAAGGGTGCCTACATTTTTAATTGGCGTAATAATAAAAACAAACAAAAATAAGATCAATCCCTACCTTCATGTCTCAATTCTTAACTAAAATACAATTATTTGCATGTAAAAGTTAACAAGTGGTAGCGAACCCAGAGAATGACAGAGAAGCTATAATTTTGAATTAAAAGGAAAAACCATAGAGTTAGAAAAATAAAATAATTTTGATTTTTATTTCTAAGTCTATGGGAAAAACACTTCTATCAACTATTAAGATGGAAATGAAACTTGATCATTCATCAATACTCAGACTTAGGACGTGGAAAATAGAAAAATACCCAGAGTTTCCTTTATTTATACGAGGAATAAGATCAAAGCTTCCGGTTATTCCCCCAGGAGCGCAGACCAATGTTTGTACTAAATAAATACTCTTCGCAAAAGTATATTATTAGCCATTGCCATTACGGAAAAGTATATTAAGTTAATTATCACGTACCTACCTATAATGTGGCAGAAAAATGCATTTCAATATCTTACTACCATCACGGCATGCTAACAACTATCATCGGTTTATATAATAAATACTAGCTCTCGTTAACGGCTTTGTCCACCTAAGTTTTCGGAAATGTTGAATGTCGTTATGTAAATTAATAACTGTACTGTAAAGCTCCTCTATTCATTTTTAATGCTATTTTTTTACTCTAAGTATTTACTAGATATGCTTCCTAGATGGATATGAAAGCTACTTATTATAGATACTAAACGTCGCAATATTTGGGCAATCTTTTAGCTACCCCACCCACGCTATAGTCTTCTTGGTTTCTATACTGAGGGACGCCCGAACTCCGTTGTTAGCAAACACATGCCACTCAAATCATATTAGCGATATAAGTGCGCAGGTATTTTTGCACAAACTATAATCTCTTTGTGGAAAATATTCGATCATATTTTATCTATATCTGCATTTAATTTTCTATAAAGAAAATTTCACACAAAATTAAGTGGAAAATAGCAAAGTTATTCGTAAAATAGATGAACGTAGAACGTTTGTAGATAAATTAGACATAATAAGAAATAATGTAATAAGTCATTAATTTCAAGTCAATATACATAAAAAATTCGTAATAAAAAAACAGAATAGTCAATGACTATAACTAAAAAAACAATAAAAATTAAATTATGTAGGTAATAAGATTTATTTTTCAGTAGCGATATTTTTCTATAATTAAGTTATAGAATATATTTTTTCTTCCATTAATGGTAGGTACGAAATTTTAATCATGCATTAAAATAAACTAGAATGCATGTGACAATTTTATCAAATGTGAGTTTGACCGGTGATGATGGTATCGCGTGATCAACCACTATCAAGACGAAATTATCGGTAGATATCGCACCTAAACCAATGCCGTTTATTGAGGTAATTGGTCGCGTAGTTGCTATAGTGCTGATAAAGTACTTTTTCCCTTTTGTTGAGTATAGTTTTATTGGTGACATTTCTATCCGATCCAAAGTCATTATTTTCCACTTTGACACTTTATTAATATTAATATTTTATAAATAAGTGTAATGTATAACGTAAAACTTGTAGACATGTATGTATGCGTATTCGGACTTGTAGCAAACTCGTACCTACGAGTTTGCTACAAGTCCGAATATTGCTGTCATAAGTCAAAAAATGTGAAATAAATAGATCGGACGTAAGAAACTGGTCCTGTCTTATTACAGAGCCCTGGGGTCTCTTCAAGTATGTCCAATATGGCGGAACGTCCAGACAGGACTGTTGACACCCGTCAAACCGCATTTACTGCCACGCTGCCTCGCAGATAGTGGAAGCAATAATTTCATCACCAACATTTTCCTCTGTTGCATTCTGGGACTTACGACTTTTTTCTTATGTTTAATCTAATTTTAACAAAAATATAATGGTGTGAAAAATGGAAATTTCAAAATTTCTATTATTATTTCATTTTCATTGTTATAACTTACGAGTATGTAAACAATAAACTTGCTCGAGAAACAAAACCAATAAACCTAACAAACGAAACAATAGTGCTGATATTCAAGGTCTAGGACTGGACCTTCGATCAAATTCAATGATATTTTACATAAGTTTGGTATTTGTGAACAAGGTTAATACACTAAGTATTTAGATGGTTTCAGATTGAATGACAAATATATTTATAACAAGATTATTACGAAGCAGTGTACAGTAATCAAAAAATTTATGTACTAAGCAAAAACAAATAGGTTTCGCTGTTTCCTTAAAGTCATTGACCGTCCTTTCGTTCAAAACATGTCTAATAATAACGGGAAACTCCATACTTTCCCCAAACACCAAACTAATTCATTGCCATTAGCAATCTCGGACCTAACCAAACGAAAAATGGCATTTGGAGGTTAAATTAATATGCCTTTCGTCACGAATGTTTATAAACAAACGTACTCGGAACGGGTGATTCATTTTTAGCTCCAGCTTTTGAAGCCTGTGTTCAAGGTTGGAAATTTATTAATGCTTTTTTCAATAGTATCGATAGCAAAGATGTCGATACATATAGCATCATCATCATTACTCTACAGATTAATCAGTCGATAGTCCATACATGTAGTGTACCTAAGTAGGTAATCAATTTTACGACATCGATTAATTAGATATGATATTTTTAAAACTTTCTGTGTGTAAATGATAATGGTCCCGATTTTATTACTTTTTTGTCACTTCAAATAAATCTTTAAATTATTTATATTTCTTATTTATGTAATTTTTTTTTAACTTGAATTAAGTAGTCTACCTTTATAATCAGATAAATTTATTGTTTTATTATTGCTGAAATCATCATCAGCGTTTATATGTGTTTACAGATTATATATAATACAATTATAGTAGGTAGTTTATCCGTACACTAACTATTCTACTATGATACAATCAATAATTTTAGATATCGACGATAGGTTTATATCTAATGATCAACATATATCTATCGATAAATAATAATATTACAATCACCTTTTATTACACCAAACTTATAGTAGTAACTTGTCATATCACGATTGAACCCAATAGTTATCACAAAGATGATGTCCCCAGCATTCAAGATCCGAGATAAGCCGATACTGCCGCTTTGCCTACTGTAGAACAAATTATCTCAATGCCTGCTACAGATATCATATCTGGAAAATCTGAAACGGAAAATTTGAATATATGGCGAGATTATATTAATAGAACAACCGTGGCTTAAAATATTCATTTTAGTGATCTACTTCGTTCACTCGTTAGTCTTGTTTAATTTAAATAAATAGGTATTGAAATAGATCGAGCATTAATAATGGATTAAAATGAACAAGTTTAAAAAGTTTCTGAATAGAAGATGTTAAGATCCATGTCTATGGATGAATATTTGTTACTTTTCATGATATTGTGCCTAGGTATCTACACTAGTGGTTCTGTGAGAACAGTAGACCTCGCGAGCCCTTCCACGAAATAACCGATATTTTACCGTGTCCCTGGCTTAGAAGAGTTTTGAAACCAATCTACCAATGCTGTAAAGAAAGTAAAAAGTTCTTGTGGTTGGTCAATACTACTAAAAAATTGACTGAGACCTGCCTTTTCCGCCTCGAAATAATATAAATAATAAGTATATACGGACAAATCACACAGATTGAGTAAGTTCAAGACTTTACGGGATGCTAATTTAACAATACTATATTTTATAACAAATACATAAATGTGTAGATAAATATCCAAAACCCACGTTAATCTGAAAAAGATTGAAGAATGTATGTATGTCAGATTGTTTGCACAGACTCTGCCCTTTGTTTTATCATATATATTTTTTCGTACCGGTTGACTGGAAGAGATCCCTTCATGGGATAAGTCCGCCGTTGCCATTTCTGGATTTGTAATTAGTATTGTATTTATGTTATTGTGCAATAAAGTTATTACAAACAAACAAACAAACAAGATTATTTTCCATCTTGACCCGACCGGGGATCGAACCCGGGACCTCTGGTGTGGCCGTCTGGCCTGATGACCGTTAGGCCACGGAGGTCGTCAGTCGTCAGAAATGCATGGTTTGACCTATTGGTTATGGGTATGTTGTATATTTATGTAATTTGCGCAACAAAATTAAAGTTCATAAAAGAAAGTTCAATTTGAAATCGAATCTATTATATACATATACGTATATATTACTTTTTTTTAATAGGATTCTAATCATACAATGAAGTTTTTTGATATCAGATTTATTTCAAGTGTTCAAGATAATTCCACCAAGCAAAGCAATCCACAATACAATACCATTGGATACTTGAGTTTTTTTTTTTCAGTTTGCGTGTACCACCCTAGATCTCATCTATGCTTCTCATCAGTCAAGATAGAGGTCAAACGCACTCAGTTTAAAAAAAAAATACACGCAATTCAAACAATCTCATTTTAATCAATAAATCAAGTCACTCTTAAATAAATTTGCGAGTATTAAAAGCTTTGCTGCGCCATCTATTGATTTTTTTGTGAACTATCGTATAAGAATTTAATATATGGATTTATAGCGGTTTTATTGAATTTCACTATGTTGTTCATACAAAAAAGTTGCGTCTTAATAAGGACAACAAAAATGTCTAATGACATTTTTGAATTTTTTTTAAATAGCTGAGATATAAGGTTTTTTTTATATATTATCGCCATTTTATAAAATTTCGAAAAACTGGCTCGACTAAAAAATTCTATAAAATTACCGAACCTACTCACAAAATTTCATAAGAATCGGTTCAGAAATGCGACCTGTAGGCGATAACATCCGGACAGACAAAAGAATTTTCGGCTAGTGGAAACTGAGACGCTTCGCTCGCTGCGCTCGCTCGGTCGATCAGGGGGCACGGCAGTGCCCCCGCCAAGTCGAGCGCGAAGCAAACACTGCCGTACCATCATTTACTGGAACCATTTCGCCGCATTTTCAGGCCCCTATTTGAGAGCCTCTGGATAAGACCAGAACGAAGAAATTTTCGTCATCCAGTAAGCTATAATCACATACTTAAAATCCAAAATTTCAAGTCTATAGGTCATTTAGTTCCGAAGTTAAGCGAAAGCAAAGTTTCGCATTTACGACACTCACTCACTCACTCATGATCATCAAAATAGAACTAGTACTTCCCATAAACTCAGAGAGCTGAAATTTGGTACAGAGTTATGTTTTAAAAGCCACATAAAGGGAAAACTATAAAAACTAGGACAATCAAAGATCTGGAGTACCTGGTGACCCTGATTAGAAAACACAAGAGCCAAACCAAACTATTAGAGATCGACATACCGCCTTTACAAAAAAATATTCAACTTGATGGGCCGCTTCATTTGATGTCAAAAATCGAAGGTCTGAAGTATCTGATGAAGATCCTCAGCTGGTCTCAGCTGTATTAGAGATTACCATATCTCTAATAGAGATATGGTAACGCCCCCTTCTATTGCTACTTATCTGTGACTTGGCCGTTGAACATTCTTTATACATTAGTGACTTTGTCAATCCTACAATTGATATGTTATTGAATCAAAATTTTCCAAGTGGCAATTTTCCATCGTCAATGAGTACTTAGCGGTTCTGGCGACAGATTAGTGCAATGGTGTCATGGAGCACCTGGTTTTGTACCCTTGTGTAGTGTGTACCCTTCAACGGCCAAGTCATACAACATTAAATATAATAATAAAGAAATCGCAGTAAGGAACCTTAGACTTGGAACGACTTTGTCTAGATTTCATTACTTTTTAGAGATAAACAAGCAGCTCCATGGAGACTTGGCTCGTTTTTTACAGAATGTTTTTGGTGGGATCGGATTTACAACATACAACTAAGGCACTAAGTTCAAGCATATTTACATGATGCCAAGGGTAGAACTGAATTGAAAACCTTGAGGATGAATATTATGCCTGTCTAGACATAGCACGTTTTGAGTAGGTACCTACTCTTATTTATTTACTTCCTTATGACCCCAACAATCTATCTCATGAAATTACGTCATATTCCATCAATCTTGTTAAAAATCAAAGTTAAATCAGGTATAGCAAAACATGATGATTAATTTTTATTTTTTTTAATTTTTGAGTTGTAACTTGTTCAATGTATCAAGTGGATTAAAATAACTACATTTTGTACTTTTTTGTTGTAAAGTTAAATACAGGGTTGAGTTCAAAATCATTGGAATCCTTATCTAGAAAAACGAAAAAGATCAGCTGTTCCATACTATTTTACAAATATTTAATCAATATCTTAGTTATTTCGACGGGAGTCTACTTATTAGATATATTTTGACTCATTAATTAGCAAATTAACTTGTTCCAATTCATTTGTATTTTTCTATCGAAATATTTTCTCATCATATTATAATTTTGATTTAGATATATTTATTCGACTGTAATTAATGACTGATATGATAAGTTACTATTTAGGTATCTAGCTAATATAGCTATATTAGCTAAATTGAATCACCGAAAATATTAAAAATCATTGCTAACTTTGCAAAAGCCTGTTCATCAACCCCGTTTTGAAATGTACGCACATTCGTATTTTACAAATTGGCTGAGTGGAAATTAAGAACGTCCAAATCACTAACCTAGCAAGTTAACGCTCGGAGCGGCAACGTCGCATTTAAGGGGGAGGGGTCTGAAGATGGGGGGGGCAAGTAGCAACAGGCGCCGAAGCCACGTGTTCTACGGCCTTGCTACTGCTGCGGTGGAAGCTTCGCGCCTTTTTTTAGATAACAAATTATAACCGCTCACATAGCTCACACCATTTGGCATTTGGTTTATGTAACAATCGATGTGTGGTGGCCGGCGGCGCGGCGCGGCCGTGGCACATGCTATGCCTCCTCTCCAATTTGTTGTTGACCAGCTAATGCTGAATTGTTTGATTTTGTCTTTAGCGTTTGGATAATTGTCATGCCCACGTGATACCTAATCTCTAACGTTTGAAGATTTAATCAACATTTTCCTCGTAATTCACATCTGTCTACCACTTAGGTTGCATTATTATTGTTGTTATAATCGTGGTGTGTTAAACCTATTTATACTTGTTATTTATACTTTAAACTACAATTTTTCATTTTTATACAAATCTCCAAATGATTGGCAGCACAGCATCCAGTTTATTCTCTGTATGAAGTTGTATAAAATATGAAGAATATGAAATTTAAAAAAAAATGAATATTAAAACAATACTCTTCAATCACAAATTTGATTTGATAAAACCATTAAGTATATCTACATAATAATTAAATGATTTCACTTAATTGTTTTTTAGTAAGTTCTAAAACACTTCAAAAATCCACTGACATTTGCGACGAAATACATACCTGCCTTACTACATCAAGTATTAAAACCTGAGATAAGTTATAAAACTTATTTTAAAGTTGAAGTTTGGCCCTCAATACAACTGTTGAATAAACGTCTTAGAAAGAGTACTCATCTAATTTGTAATTTTGACTAACTCATTCCCTGACGACATGGAGGTATGTTATGACGTCATCAGGGAAATAGGTCGAGCAGCAGTGCGGTCCCGAGCGAAGGTCACCGTGGTAATGACTTCCGTGTGGAATCCTATCAGAATGAATTATACAGATAATTATTGTTACTGATCCGTGACATTATGATGCTAAGCCAGATTTGTAATGACAGAAATGTCATTAATATATTCAGATTGATTATAAAAAATCTTCTCCAAAATTTACATTTCTGCTCTAAAATAATGACTCTGTTTTCTCTATCTTCCATTTTTTTTGCGGTGTACCTACCTACTCCGACCAGCATTGAGCTCTTAAAAAAGAAAAATCTCCTCTTTATTATTTTTGGCTGCAATCTTTTCTTTCTAATTTTGTCTAGAAATACTCAATTCCCTTCTTGTATTCGTCATTGCGAAGGCACAGTATAAGAGAGTAAGTGGATAAGGGTTACGATAGTTATGTGAAATGATACTACTAATAATGGACACCATGTTTTATTTTAATGGTAGATACCTAATGGATCATTGTCACAATGTTCTCCAGTTCACACTCTAGTATCAGCTGGTATCAGGTTTTCTAAGGAAGTAATAAGAGGTGATTTATTAAAACTACTGTGACTTAGATTACAAATTCCTAATCAGAATTCGAACTTGGGACGTTTCAACTACTTACAAACAACTCAACCACCACCGCCAAAGAACAAGTTACTAGCTCCTCCGCTTCTTAATCTCTGATAGGTGCAATTAAGTCCACATCATACGATTGTACTTTGGTACTATCAGTTTAAGCTGGAGAGATTAGATATGTAGTATAATTAACGACTTTAATTAGGTACGACTTTAATTTGCCTAGCTTTTTAATTATTTCTTCTTAAAAGTAAGTTTTTGTGAGATCGAGCGTTACTCGATGTCTGAAATGTGCGTATTTTGTACCCGACATCATCCGTCCGACCATCACAATTTGAAAAAAGAAATAATAATGTATTATGATTGACTATAATCAAAAGTTAAACAAGATTTACTGTACTAGAATGTACTAGTGAAAGTAGACACAATAAAGATAAAAGTTTTTCAATATCACATTTTGTGCGTTCGAAATGCAGTTACCAACTTGGCAGACGTTGGCGTGGTTTCAATGGTTTCCACTCCCAATCTGTAAATATACATTGCACCAATAAATTTCAGTTCAAAAAAACCCCAACTCTCCGTGGTTTATTCATCAGATGCGTTTCCAAGTAACTTTTATGCAAAACTTGTGAAAACGTCTGCAACCGTCTCTTGGCTATTGTCCAAGAGTGACCTGATTGGAAGTTTAAAGTCTCCTTTAGGAATTTATTGAGCATTACCTATCTTCAGTAATAAAAACTTTCTTGTTTCAGGTAATTTCAATTCTTTGGCCATTGTGTTTCCATATTTGATTTTGGTAAGTTGTAACACTGAGGATTGAATATTTAATGTTCCATAAATTTGTATAATTGTGAACAAAAGGTATATTTGGGGTTATTAGGTCAGCTTGATCCAAAAAAATGTACTTAGAACAAACCTTTTCCAAAAATAAGACAGAAATATTTTAAGTATTTAAGTTAAAAAAAGACTACTAGTCATTAATAATTAATGTTTATGTGTAATGTGTATGACGGTTTTATAGTTTTCCACAGAAAATTTACATAACGATGCTGCTATTGTACATAACAGTATATTCTTCCACGCTTTGTTTTGCTCTTAAACTTGGTCATAAAAATAGGCTCAGCACGCTCGTGGGTTCGCAATCCGTACCCTTTCTATATGCAGTCTAAAGGAATGTTCGAGTTGTGTCTACCCACATACCCAGCTATAGATAAAGACATGATTGTTTAATTGTTATCTTGTTGGTATATGGAGGAATGAAGGCCAACATTATTTTAGGGCGATTGTTTTGCTTTGGAAAGATTCTCGTTCACAGTCCGATGAGCACTGAGTACAATCACTTGAGCGTGCGACTGTACAGGTGTGCGCGTTGTAATATTATCGTACATCTGATAGGACACCTAATGCGTTCCTTATCAAGCATGATTAGCTCTCACCCACGAGGTCGGTTTAATTAATGGAATTCTAAGGACGATAATTTTATATATGAATATATTATTTTTTTACCAGCGCAGCTGTTTCTAGTTTGAATCTACTTAACATCAGATTTTTTTTTTGATTAATTGATTTGTTCGTTATTGTGTATAGATAGATAGGCATAGTTTTGCGTCGTTAACGTAACATAAAAAAATATTACATGTATGTTCATTTCGACATTAAATGGTTAACAGTTTTGTTACTTCAACGATCCAGGATTTTTTTACGTCCAAAACACTCAATATAAGTAAGATAAAAATTAATTTAACGGAAAGAATTTAAACTGAAAATTAAGACATCAATTTAGCAGAAGCGAAATGCATGCAAAGTACTAATCCACATACCATGCATCAGCTAAATGCATTACTCGAATTAGCCCAGTGAGGCATAGCAAAAAATTCAATTTGCCAGAACGCGGCACGAGAAAAAAGTAAGACCGGTAAAAATTATATCCGTTTTTCCGGAAGACCCGTCCGGAGAATAATAGGGTGCGGACGTTCGCGAAATCCGATTAGGTATCCAGTCCTTAATATCTCGCATGAAATTACGAATCTTTGAAAATTTTCAATTCGTGACCATTGATTAGTAAAGCATTCTTTTAAATAGATATAAAAAAAACATATTTTTTTTTACTTATGCAAATAGACAACTTTTATAATAAGTATTCTTTGATAAAAAAATTAATACTTTGCCAGATTCCTTGGAATGTTTTGGTATCACCTAGAACTCTCTAGGTGATACCTTCAGAAAATGATGTACTTACTTAATTTTATAAAGAAGTACTTAATGAAAAAGAATTGCCTTTACGATGTTGAAGTATTACTGAATGATAATAGTATATATGTAATAATAATAAATCTGATTACGATATAGCCATTTCGACTCTAGATAATGATGTTTACTGAATGTAAGTCGTATCCTCAGTTCCTTGAATTTTATTTTATCAAGAGCTGGTCTATAAATAAACAAAAATATACTTTTAATCAGGTGTACTTTTTGCCTTTGTCCCTAGCACCAAAAAATCATCGATAAGGTTTAAGGTTATATAGCACCCACGTGAATTAAGTGAATAGTGAAGATGTAGGCAACTACCTACCTAACAAATGAAGTCATTCATGAAGTAAATTAAGTTAAGCTTGCCTTGGAATTATACCTATGTAACTTATTTTTTGTTATGTAAATGGGTAACCTTAAATTTAAAGTCTGCAAAAAAGGGTTCCCTAAACAATGATTGCGTGGACACGGAAATATCTAAAGGTAGGTAAGGAACCGAATCTGCCAAGGTTGACCGGTACTGAAGGGCTCGGAAACCGGTAAAACGTTATATATCACTACAGACTTATGTAACTTAAGTTAATATTACTTAATATTATTTATAGAACAAGGAAGAATTATTTTTTTTTGCGTCTAAGCGTAATTACTCAATTATCGGTCAAATATACACTCTTTACTATTCAATCAGTATAGTATGCTATATAGAGTGTTTAAATTTAAGTATCTAGGTTATGTTTGGCCCTACATCAAGGATGATGTTGAAATTGAGAGGGAGCGAACTCAGCGAAAGGCATTGTCAGTGAGAGGGAACTGTCCAGCCAGCAAGTTTACTTATTGGTCATGGAAAGGCAAACAACTCTTCAAAGCTTTCTGCTTGTCTTTTATTTTTACTCATGTAGCTTATGCTTAAAAGCTTTTATAAGGGAGGGAGAGAGGTCAGATAACATTTGCAAACCCCTGGAAAATGCAAACTTCATTTTCCAGAGATGATACTTCTACCACAGAATAAATATACAGAGCAAGAGAGATGTTCGCGAAATAGTAAGTTCAAGATTACGCTACTTTATATAAAAAGCGAATGGTCGTAGGTAGACAAGGTGACTGTGAGTTTGCCATCACGAAGATTTGCCATCAATCATGCACTACCCGAGAGGATGTGCATTGAATTGACTCCGCTACTTAATGTTGTGAATGCCGATGTTCATTAGTTCTAATATCCAATGTCGAAGTTGCGAGTACGATGTACGTTACTTCTAAAGTATTCTAGTACTACGTATTCCAGTAGACGTTTTAGTAGCGTGCCTACAATCAGAGCTAAAAATATAGTAACATTAAATTCTACAAAAATATACGTATATGTATTCTAACATCGCCACGATCCAAACCATAGCGTAAAACATTACCCGCTAACATTATGCAGTTAAAGCTATAAAGTGAATCCTTTGATGTTTCCCGGATTTTAACAATCGCACCCTGATCTCGGCCGGGATAGAACCGGGATAGTTTATCACTGGAACGCGTTTGCGTCACATTATGCCATCTCTTCAATTTATTCCCTCTTTAGAGTTAGAGAGCAATAGATCGCGCACAACAGCAACCGAGCGAGCATTCTGATAAATTAAATTTTAATAAAAAAGGGAACGATATTATTCTCGGTTTCGATGGCAGATAATATCTGTTTTCATGTTTATTACACTTGTACTTACATTTATTACTGTGCATAATATTATATATGTAGAAAATATTATCTCTCATGACTTTCCTGTGTGTCTGTGTTTATAAATGTAAGGTTGTAAACAGAATTTATATTTTAACACAAATTCGATGTGTTAAACTTTAAAAAACATAGATGTATATACATATTTGTGAATATTTTCTATATAACATTATTATTTCATCAGTAAAATAAAATTATAGCGTTAGTACATAATATCTCGATGATTATAACTTAACTTTTAAATAAAGCTAAATGTGTTTTACATGTTCCGACAGGGCACGCTGTACGCACGGCAATAGTTACTCTAAGGTTCTCTCATTTTTTCTTACGCCTATATTTACAAGGAGAATTTAATGCCCGCCATACATATAGCGTAATAAAATCACATTTACATAATATATGCTTACTATGCTTTGCAACTTTTCAAGTTATTGTTTGATCACTAAAATGTCTTTCCGCTTCATTTGTGTTTATTTTTGGTATTTGGGGAAATATTTAAGCGTTTATAGTTTTGTCGTTGAACTATTACAATACAAATATCACCCCAATATAAAATAAATACGAAAGTTTGTATGTGAGTTTTGTTACTCAATCAGGCAAAATCTTCCGAAGGGATTTTGGTGAAATTTGGTACACGACTTGAAAAATACCGGGAATACAAGTTCCCCCAGAAGCTATATTATTTAGTTATATTCATTCGAAAATATGAGAATTAATATTAATCAAAATTGCAACGCTAATTTAGTAATTTCATTGACATCAAATTATGAAAAAAACGTTGGATTTGAATACCCATATAATGTGGTCGGTGGTGTGGTGGTGGTGGAAGCGGTGGTTGCCGAGTGGTAGGGCGCGCGCCTGTGGATACAAAATCCCTGGTTCGAATCCTGCCCGGGCTCCATGAGTTTGTATACCAATCTGACTCACTAGTTTTCATCGACCACCACTTGCTTCCGGTGAAGGAAAACATCGTGAGGAAACCTGCACTCTGGTTGATGATTATCAGCTAGTGTTTCAAATGGAGAAGGCAATGGCAAACCATTCCATTAAAATTGCCATGAGAGTCGTTGTGTGTGTTTCATTCCATATAATGACCACGACCCTCAGTCATGAGGAAATACGACTAAAGAGAGATAATGTGGTCGTCGCGCGCTCCAATCATCCGTAGACGTTCTAATTATATGGGTGTACCGCATCTTAAACCAAAATTTAGGCATATCAAAAGCTTTGTGCTTGCACTGTGTAAATCTATTGTGCAAGATTTAGCATTGGTAGGTAATTATAATTTTATTTATGGATGGACTATGGACGGACAAGGTAAAGCGTTATAAAATTAGCTACACTTTTCCTGTTCCATTCCGCACTGTCAAGATTTGACTACATTATGAATATTTTTGTTTTATTCTAAAATCAAAAAGTAATATTAATGTACTGAAGTGTTCGTGATCACAAAATCATTTATTTTGATAAGGATTAATAACAAAGTATAAAGAAAGACATGTTTCTAATGGCGTCATTTTAATTATTATTTTTTTAACTAAAAACTCTTATTGTGTCTTAACTATAATAGTTAGGCATATGCTGTCCCGACATTTTTTGTAGATAATGATTTGTTCTACAAACACGTAGTACATCATTTTGATCTATCATTAATAGTTTTTGCAGCGCACGCGCGATGAAAGGAATTTTTAAAGTTATTTTTGCTCAACTTCGGTTACATTATTAAAGTTTTAGTAAGGATCCCTAAATATTTTGGAAATAAAATATAGCCT
This sequence comes from Ephestia elutella, assembly GCA_018467065.1. Lineage (NCBI taxonomy): Eukaryota > Metazoa > Arthropoda > Insecta > Lepidoptera > Pyralidae > Ephestia > Ephestia elutella. The sequence continues at coordinate 9,425,675 of CM031572.1, forward strand.
ATAATACTCAGGGATAGTGTAGCTACTAAACGGTGAAAGAATTTTAAAAATCGGTCCAGTAGTTTCGGAGCCTATTCGTTACAAACAAACAAACAAATAAACAAATCTTACCTCTTTATAATATTAGTGTGGAAGTGTGGATATTAGTGTGGATATGTATACATATAGATGATGTAATTATATACTCTAATAAATTATCACGGTAGGTAGATAATGAAAAAGGTTATTAAAATCCTTGAATGCCCAAGTGCATATAAAAAATAGAAGTTTATATATCGTAATATATACTCTATGTGTTATTAAAAAGTAGAGCAAACTAATAGTAAATTAAAATTTATAATACTCCGGCTAATTTTTGTTTTTATTTTCGAAGATACGTTTCTTGTTTATATTCTGTCCTAATTGTAAAAGAACAATAAATAGATAAAATATTAAAAACACGGATAACCACGGGCTTATAACTTTCATTGGTGTGCGTTTATTTCATTGCATCAACAAGTGCAAAATGAAACGCACACAATTGTAGTGTAGCATAACTATTACGTAGTACATAAGTGTGTGAGACGCCAACGCAACACTGGGTGCAATGTGACCCGAGCAACCTTGGGGTGTTGTTAGGTTAATCTCGAGGACGTTGACCAAAACGATCTACGCCTTAATGTTTGGTACCTTCCCAATAAAACGAAGGAAACATACTGATTTTAGGAGCTATTATGAAGTCTCACCTGTTCTGTTGTTTGTCTGTCTGTTATCAAATCTTGGAAGTTAAACGCATATACGATTGTGTAGTTTAGCTATCTATCTGATATAATATTATCAAAGAATGGACTACCTAAGTGTCTGGTTTGTCATCAGTGTCTACACATAGGGAAGTATATAAATGAGGGAATAGTCATCATCATTATTATTTCAGTCACATGAAGCCTCTCCCAATCTTCCATTTGTATTTAGGAACATTTCGTACAGGATTTTTTGTTTTGTATAAAACATTGGTTGGAATTCGTAAAGTCACGTCACATTTATATAATGTACGCTGCTCCATGTTCTTAGCGCATTTTTTTCGCTGCGTAGTCTGCGAGAGTCAAGGTCGTTCATTTGTACTGAAGCGATCCGGATTCGAAACTTCATAGCAGCGTACCAAGACCGTCAACTGATAAGTACCGTTTTATAGAAAATAAACTCTAATTCTTGACGAGTTTTTTTTCAAAAATCACATTTTCACAATTTATTTTCTTTCGGTTCTGGAAATGTAGAGTCAATGTCAAGAGAAATCAAGAGAGCCCATGGCATTCGTATTATTTTTTTACGGATTTCCATCACGCGACGTGTAAATTCATCATCAGATCAACTCCATGTCATGGATGATATGAAAAATAATAATCATCATAATATGATACGCGTCAAAAATTTAAACTAAATAAATAAAAGGTTGACAAAATGGCGCCGAGAAAAACCTTCCGAGGAAATTATCCCAGTAGTGTCCTTATAAATGTAGTGATACGAACAGATTTCAACTTTTTTTTATAGGTAATTATCTTTTATTGTATATCTCCAACATACAAAACATATTTAATTAAAGTAACTAACTATAATAAAAGCTCTCTCTCTCTCTCTCTCTCTCTCAGCCTAAAGACGTCCACTGCTGGACAAAGGCCTCCCCCAAGGATTTTATCCATGGTATTACGGCAATAAAAGCTACTTTAATTTTTTTTATTGTCTTTACTATGGAACAGGCCGTGCGTTTTGCAAAAATGGCCAGTAGATAAATGTGGATAATCTGCAGAATTACCGGTGACTAGTCACTAATGCATGCTCATTCAAGAATCAGCGCGCGAGTGGGCCCAGCGATTTGCAGTACACAAGGATCCTATAAAATGTGGACAGTGCACTTTAACTATTCAGTTACTAATTTTCAGTTCAGATTAGTTTCTGTAACAGAAAAATCATTTTTGTCAATTTTGTTTCTACGTCTATGGAACAAACATTGTTTTTTTTTAAATATTAATAAATTTAACTAGATAGATATAGATTTAGCACTCTACTACTACATAAAATAAATCACATTAAGTATTCGATTTTGCGATCGTTCATCTCAAGAAGTTTCAAATAAACAAATTTCGGTTAGATATATTTTTTTTTTGTTTTTTTTTTTGTAATTTTGTCAATTAAAGACGAGGTTATGTGGGTACGAGTTTCATAACAGAATAACTTATTCCTAAGACATTTCAAAAAAAAAACTGGAAAGAAAACTAAATATTTTATCTTGCATGTGAATTGCTTTAATATCGTATTCGTAGATCTCAATCACTTTTTCCTGAATTCAAAAAAGCACATTGGTAACTATTTTAGTTAACGAATCACCAAATTACCCATGAGTGGCATTAAACATGATAAATGCAAGAAGTCGGCAATTTACGAGTGGTTTAAGTAAAGCTTGCTATACTTTACTAATTCAAGCACGAACGGACTCACTTCAACACAGCATTTTAACTGTCTATAGGTATATGGTCTTGACGTATCGAATCAAAATGAGTTTAAAGTGTTGGACTTAAAACTCATTTTGATTCAACACGTCAAAACCACAGAATATTATGCACAGAAGCTGGTAGAATAATTCATTAACAGCAAAATTGTGTATAATAATAAATACATCGTAAGCAAATAATTCACCAACGATGAATTATTTGCTCTAAAGAAGGCTGTAAGAAATAATTAAGTACGAATAAAATAAAAATTATTACTATATATTTAAAAAGGAAACATCCTCATATTTTGTGTTCATGGCTCTCTCCGTTCATTTATATGATAGTAGAGTACATTACGGAAGTCAAATTAAAACAAATGCAAACAAATTCATGATTTTTGCTTGAAATAAAACTCCAACTTTTATATGGGATAATATATACGTATAAAATTCGTCAGCGACATAAAAATTTACACCATATAAGAATAAAACCGTGCACACATCGAAGTACAATAAAAAGAGTCGCCATATTTTGCAGAGTTTGAAACTTGTTATGAGCGGAGCAGGTACGAGGACGACAGGTCGTGATCTGAAACGCAGTCATTGTGTAAACTTTCCAATCGCAATTTATGTCAATTGTCGAGAAAATCCAATAACTTTTACATCAAACGAAGAAAAATTAGAAACTTACTTCGAATAACTCTAATAAAGTACGTAACTGTCGCTACATTTTGTAACTGATATTAAATTATTTGTAATCAATTGATTTTCATATTCGTACACTCACTCGCACTTTAAATTACTAATATCATATTTGTATCTATAATAAAAAAAATAAGGTCAAAATAATTTTATGAATTAATCAATGGATGTCGAAGATCGTGCGAAGTGGAGAAAAAATAGTAGGAAAGCGGACCCTGGACTCCGCTCCGACGCATACGCTGAGGATGCAACCGGAAAAAACGCTCTTAAGCACCCGAAGTTACACTTAGCTCTATCGACAATATTTCTATAAAATTAAATTACTGGAAATCCTATGACATACTCTTAAAGAAATAAGTTATAAATTTTCACAAACAATTCATTCACAGCGAGTATGATCACTGTGAATGTAACTTTACTCGCTAAGTACGGATCGCATTTAGCGTTCTCTTTTTAAACTTAACTTCTTTTGCAGTCCGCGAAAGTTTTCCTTCCTGTAACATTTTATCGTAGAGCTGTTTCCGCGCGGCGATCACATCGAGTTAATAAGTTCCAGTTTCGATGGCTCCTGCGTTTTAAACTTTTAGGATATGAGATAACAAGCTAAGAAAGGGAGACGCCGATTTGGCTAAGTCCACTTTAAGATCTCCGCGGATTACTTTGTTTCTTCCGACGAAAGAGATCTTTTAAGTACTTGTCGAACGCGATGACGTTATTAGTTTTGGCAATTTCGCTTCTTTTTCTGATCAGTACCTAAGTTTAACGCATTCGACAAATTTTTCTTACATTTTTTTATTATTTTATGTACCATCTACGTTTTTAATTCTTATCTATTTGTAAATGTAGGAAACGTATTTATAAATTTTATTATTGTAGTCCAATAGATAGGAATATGCGTCTTCATATTCAGAGAGAAACATAGATAACATTTATGACAGAGATAACATTTGGTTGCATATTTGTCTAAATATGCAACCAAATGTTATCTCTATTTATCTATGTTGATTTTCATCAGTTTTTCACACAGAGCATTTATAGGTTTTTCAATATTTTTGAATCATTTATTTTTTACTAGCTTTTGCCCGCGGCTTCGCCCGCGTGAATTTCCCACGGGAACAGTGCTTTTTCCCGGGATAAAAAGTAGCCTATGTGCTATTCCAGGTCATTATCTACCTCTGTACCAAATTTCATCGAAATCCGTACAGTAGATTTTGCGTGATTGAGTAACAAACATCCTCACAAACTCACAAACTCACAAACTCACAAACTCACAAACTCACAAATTCACAAACTCACAAACTCACATCCAAACTTTCGCATTTATAATATTAGTATGGATTTGTCTTTTATATCTCTTGGTTACGTTTTGCATTATAGTAGTCTCATTAGGTTAGATTCGAAGTAGACTTCGATAGTAGTACGACAACATTATTATCTAATCTCCTAAAAAATATTACATAACGGTCTTCGAGTTATTCATTGAAAGGTTTAACTGAAAGTTAACATACATCACTTCGATGAAACTAAATCCAAAGTAAATTCATCACCGTGATAGCATTTTGGAGCTAACTGTCGAAGTCTTGAAGTTGGAAGAAAGATTCGCAAGAAAGTTGTCCAGGACGGTGCTCGTGTCGACGTCCGCCGACCGAGAACAAAGAGAAACTACTGATAGGCTTTACATCAATATACATATATTTCCGTAACTGATTGACTGAGTGCCTGACAGACAACGCACAGTCAAAACTACTGGGCGTGATAAGCTGAAATATGGCATGGCACAGCATGTAAAGTCCATTTATTCATAATTGTCCTATTATGTAAACAATCTTACCATGTTTTTTTATGATTTTACAACAATCCATACTAATATTATAAATGCGAAAGTTTGGATGTGAGTTTGTGAGTTTGTGAGTTTGTGAGTTTGTGAATTTGTGAGTTTGTGAGGATGTTTGTTACTCAATCACACAAAATCTACTGGACGGATTTCGATGAAATTTGGTACAGAGGTAGATAATGACCTGGAATAGCACATAGGCTACTTTTTATCCCGGGAAAAAGCACTGTTCCCGTGGGAAATTCACGCGGGCGAAGCCGCGGGCAAAAGCTAGTATAAATTAAAATAGACTTTTTAGGAAATTACTTTCGTACTTAATAAATGTTTTACTTAGAATGTTTAGGTTTGAACTAATATTTGATTTATTTTCAACAAAATTCCATAAAAAGTACTGTGAAGATTGTTTACATAATAGGACAATTAAGAAAAAATGGAGTTTAGGTTCCTTAGAGAGTGTGGGGAAGGACTAAGAGAGGATTTCCCAAAATTCCCACGGGAATAAAGGCCCGGGCCCATTGCTAGTGAGATATGATGATACAAGGAAAAGACTTTATACGCTAAAGTCACCTCAGAAGTTTTAGGTTACATAACCTAAATATTTGTTTTTCAAATTGGTCTAAAACCAATTTCAATCCTTTTGAGTTACATTTCTAGTATATCACTTCAATCAATCAATCAATTTAAGAACTTCGTTCTTGTCGGTGGATAGTCTGGAGTAAATATAGAAGAACAAAAAAAAAAGATTTTAATTGGCTATCAAGTTAGGCACCTATAATGAAAAACAAAATCAATTTTCACAACACAAATTTTCAAGTATATTTATGTCAAACTTTGTTCCAGACAAACCATCGTTTCGGCAACCACTGCTGCATTACGTTTACTTACCTAAAATTAAATAATTATATGTGTCATCTCTATAGAATACAATATTAAAGCTATGGCTAAAGAAAAGTACTATTTCATCAAATTATCATGACGAATATCTCTAGATATTACCCTAGTTACAAACTTGCAAACTCTTGCTGGCGCCTTGCCGGCTTCATATTTTTTCTGGCCAGCACCTAAATTACCCTTGGACCTAATAGTTTTCACCTATTACGGTGGGCGACCCAAATTTATCGCTTTCGACTGTTGATTTATTCGCGAACCGACCGGATTAACTACCGCTAACTTGGCGATAGTTAAGACTGCTATCTCTGGTGTTTCAGGGCGAAAGCTCTTTCCTTTTATCTAAATTGGTCCGCTACCAATAAAGATTCGCCGACGACTGTCGTAAACCATTCGCCCCATACGCTTCATTATGGGGCAAAGTTTCAGATATGATGGAACCATTTTATTGTCCACCGATGTCGCGAGATCTCTATCGGTAATGGGATTTGGTGGCGCGACTTGTGAGCCTCGGCTAGTCCGGGATTTAAAACCGCACTCTGGATTTCGAAGTCGCCGAATTTTTGTATTGGTCCACCGGATTCGCAAATACTATGAACCTTAACATTATGCATTTTCTAAAGTGACACTGGATCTAGACGTTTGTTCACTATACATTAAAATTGAAGAGCATGTCGATATAGACCATACACTCATCTCCTTGTTTTCTCGATTAATTTTATCCATCGTAAATTCGTAATGTAACAATTTTTTTATTGGTACTTAAATAAGTATTTTAACAAATTGAAGTAACTTAAAATATTTATTTCAAAAAAGTTATATAAATTTTCACTATTATACTTCTAAGCTAAGCGGTTATTAAATTAATATTGCAAGTAAGTATATTTTAATATTTATTTAATTTACAAATTACAACCTAAAACTAACTGATTACCAGATCACCCCTGTCTCTCTTGCACCCCTAAAATACTGTAATTGTGCGACAAAGACACATAAATCTTTCTCTAATTGAATTTGTCATAAAAATTGAAAGTTTCGCTCCAGAGCCGTACTCTTCGAACTAGTTTTAATCCATTCTATACCGATGGCAACTTCTAATTTATTGTAAGTGCTAAGTTCGCTATCTCTTTTCTATACATCCGAAACTTTACCCTTGTTTCACCTACGCTTACGTAATGTGTCTGTCTGTGTCTGTCTGCAATCTAAATTCGACATCTTCGTCAAAACGTATTTACCTATTTTCTCTCTTTGTATTATTCATACTTTTCTTATTTATTTCTTTGAGCCTTATATCGGTAACAATAGTCATTCATAAAGATATCACAGAAAATAAAATATTAATAATACTTGCCCATCGGTTTTCTTAAATTTTACTTATGTTTATTACCTACATTTATAAATCTGACCTAAGCAAGGATTATAAAATAATAGGTAGATATTTCACGAACAAAATTGTCAGCAACGATTTCTAAAATAAAACATTTCCTAGCCATAAAACTCTCATGAAATAGTCTGGATACACGAAAGATATCAAAAGATTCGCATGCGGACTCACTGAAGCAGTTCTTGCATCGAACATCCTCACGAATTTTAAGGTCTTAAGGTATCTAAGCCGTAAAAAGTTTCGCTATTCCGATTTTACGTATCGTCCCAATTACCAGTTTGAAAGAGTGCCAGCCGTAATAAATCAGTGCGTATATTCATGGGCCGACATTGTAACTTCTCTAGCTTTATGCGACAGAACTATGTCAATCTAACTTTTAAGATTATCACTTCCGCGTTCGCCTACCTGCTTGTTTATAGGGCTGTAACTCACGGAAAATAAAACATTGATATGATTCACATGTACGTTTTTGAATTACTCAAAGAGACTTTATTTTTTGTAGTAATGAAAGCAAAATATAGATAGATTTATAGATGACGTTTTTAGTGCAGCATAAACGTTCAGCACTAAAAACGTCATCTATAAACGCTGCATAAAGATAGGTGTAAAGAACTTATACTAGTCTTATACTAGTCATAGAAACATTTTTTCGTTTACAACTGCAACTTTATCTGAAAAAATAATAAGTTTATCTACTAAAAATTTGTAGATAAATTAGTTTAGGTGTCTAAAAATCAAGACAAAATAATCACGTCACTTCGAGTGTACCGATTTCATTTATACTATGTAGAAGGTTTTTATGGAAAGAAAAATTAAGAAAATTGTGCAAATAAAATTAAATTTCAGAAAACTTATCGACTGTATAATCTGTCATATCTAAGTCAGGACATTATTTACGGGTCTGTCGGATCAAATAGTATAATTAATAAATGTAAATTATACAGTACATGCGAAGATAATCCATACTTCCATACTAATATTATAAATGCGAAAGTTTGGATGTGAGTTTGTGAGGATGTTTGTTACTCAATCACGCAAAATCTACTGGACGGATATCGATGAAATTTGGTATACAGGTAGAAAAATACCGGGAATAGCACATAGGGTACTTTTAATCCCGAAATTCCCACGGGAGCGAAGCCCCGGGGCGCGGCTAGTTTTAATATATTCGTAGAAATTATAATCTAAATCAACAGTAGTATGAGGAAGAAATAAATAAATCTCAATCTATTGTAACACTTGCTATGCTTAGTTCTCAAGTGGCATGAACGAACGCCCCAACATTTTCTTTTTTATAGCAATAGTCGAGGCGAAAAGCGCCGCACGTCATGAAGATTTGTTCATGACATTTTCATTCATGTTGCATCTAAATATCTTACAATAGCTGATCACAACCCTGAGTAAAGGCATCACTCCATTGTCGCGAGATAGGTTTTTCCATTTAACTTTAAAACCAATGACTTTGCAATATATTTTACCTCGCGTACCTACTCATAAGTCAACACTAATTGATGGCAATCAGTTACTTTCCGTCGTGATATCTCTTATCTTATCACATTTCCTTCCTCTCAGTGTTATGATTAGAAATCTTAATTGTGATAGTAATAATAATAAAGCGGTGTACAAAGTTAATAATGAAACCTATTACAGATTAGAAATGTAATAAACGAGAACCTCAGTATAGTTTACAATATGTAGTAATGTTAAAATTATTTTTCCTTTTAATATTGCTCAACTTTTTGTTTAATTCATATAACATATGAATATTATTCCTCGATTTTCTTTAAGTTATATTTGTAGAGTCATAATGATTAAAAGGTTCAAGAATATGATGTTTCACCGAAATATGTTTCAAATGAAAATAAAAATAATAGTAACATGAAAAACCATGCTATCATCGCAATCGTAACGCTTAGCTTACCCAGTGGAAGACAGAGCTTAGTCCGCTGGCGACGCACTGGCGCGCACTCCCCGCGCTACCGAAAAAAGTTGCAAGTTGCGGGGCGGCGCCAAGGAACATTCAAATTTATCGATTGTCCCCCGCGCCTCATTACAACATCCCTCAAAACTTACCCACTCACTAACTTAGCCCTTTCTGAACACCACTATTGCCACATTACTTTTTATCCCCAACCAGCGAAGGCCGTCTCTCATTTTTTCATCGCTAGTTATTATTGTCTGTTAAAGTTTAAGTGCTCGACGGCTAACTTTCGATGTCTTCGTGATTTACGAGGAGCCGTTTGGAAGTGTTTTATCGAGCATAAATGTAAGTTCGCTGGTTGGGATTGAAGGTCGACAGTTATGAGCAGTAGGTCAACTGGGATGCCTAAACTAGGGAGAGGTAGAATAATTAGCACTGCAAAATGAGTTGACATGTAACAAGAAACAAACATGGCGTTAATGTTTATATACCAATGACCTTTTCTTTTGTTGTAGTCATTTCTAGTAACTTGTACCTACAATGAATATATTCGATTTCCAATTATTTTCATCAGCAGAAGATATTCAGTGAAATAGTATGGATCTTCTATCCATGGAGCGACTTTGGCCGTGGCCTCCTGAACTTTCTGAATACAGAATGTTCATTTTCGGTTGGGTGTTAAACTGTTAAGTGAGGATGCGAAGGCCATATATCTCGCGAAGGAAGGAGCGATGTCGTCGAACAGTAGTTTCGCATCGGGTGTGGGGTAGAGGGGGGCAATGATCCATTAATCTGGCAGAAGCCCATGTGGCGCCACCGACGTACCTGCGACGCGTCGCGCGGACGCCTACCTACGTTATGCTCGCTCATTTTCAGTAGAGAAAAGCTTCATAGTGGTAGGTATTGCGCAATGCACAGATAGTTCAGAGACACTTGACTTGAACAGTCAATATTTTTTGTAGTAAATATATTAATAATAATAACTATGTACAGTCCACAGCACACTAACCTACCCGAACTTGCCGCTATTACTGCGCCGCGCAGAAGTCTATTGACGGTTTGACGGTAACTTGCCGTGGAGGTGACTGTACTATAAAATTTTATATATAGGCATTTTGAATGGCGGCTTATGTAAATTATTAATGAAAACAATATATATTTAGATTTTTTTTTCTTCTAGCACTAAATGTGCATGTACCTGTCATGTGAAACTGTATTTCTAATGGGTACTTATCTATTCCGAAAGATGTCGTCATGCCAATTGTAATTTATATTCAACGCGGTATATATGGTCGGTTAGTTGTCTAGTATTTAGTTGAACGGGCTATCAAATGCAACAGTTTGTTTTAACTTGAAAAAATCAAAAGAAAGGTTTTAAAATTTGGAAATTGCAGAATTTGCACACTGATTACATGATTTAATTTATTTGGGTGATTAAGTTCTGCATTCTCAGTATTTTTTGTATTGAAATTGCAGTACAAATTTGTATTGAATTGTTAGGATCCGTTCATTCATTCAGTCAATCACTCAACGTTCAGTTTTATGGCGGCAATAATGTCCCTAAATAAAGTAGTACAAATTGATCGTAAACTCCATGTTACTGTTATCAATGGAATGTAACTATGGGATATAGTTGGTGATAGTACATTATCACTTCTGCTGAACATTAAAACTTATATTTCTAGCTTTTGCCTTCGACTTCGCCCGTGTGAATTTTATTTTTCATCCCCTTAGGGGAGGAATTTTCAAAATTTCTTCCTTAATGCTACCGCTATATACTTTAAATTTTTAAATCTCTGTTAAATTTTTAGTTTCTTTGTTCAGCGGTTTCGGTTCTGCATTGATATGCCAATGCCGGCTCCAGTCAGTCAGTGTCTAATTTTATATATTTACTTCATCATCAGCTTTCCACGACCCACTGCTGAGTATAAGCCTTATTTTGTCTACGCCAACCTTCTTTTATATACTAGCTTACTTATTTATTTAACCTTTATTGTACAAAAAATACAAAAATAAACGTACAATAGGAGGGCTTAATACTAAGGCATTATCTACCAGCCAACCTTTGGGTTACGCAGAAAATTACTTATTATAAAGATTTTTTTTTTGGTCTCTTACTCTATTTCAGTTTCCACTTCATGGGTTTAGTTTCGGCTAGAGTCAGTGGTGCTGCGTCCAGTATTTTCGTAGATGTATTATAAAAATAGCAGAAGTTGTGCTACTGCACAAGAATACCTACTACGCTACTGCGTAGTATTCTTTTGTAATACCTATCTATTCTGTACACGTCTGTCCATAGAGGTGAATGGAAAATTTTATTTTCGAGAAAGGATCCTGTATTATTGTGCAAAAGTCAGTGCCCGGATTTGTGCTTTTACATTATGTCGACGTAAATAAAAATGAATACCAAAAAGTTTTTTTTTTCATTTACTAAAAATTCAGTAAATGATAGATGTCATTCCTATTATTTATTGATGTTTTGTTGCGGGATGCGCATGGATGCGGACAGCGCAGGACCGGTCGTCGAAATCCTTTGGCCTACATTTCTTTCTTACATTTCACATACAATAAAACCTAACAGTATCTGTAATACTGTCTGTCATAGGAAGTAGTCCTATAACAGCGTTATAAGGTTCCGGACGAGGCAGTCGCCCCGGAAATAATTCCTGGAACGGTTTTCCTTCTCTTTGTAGGCCGTAGTAGCCCTTTGAATGCGATAGAACTCGACCTCAATACGGAGTTCTGAATGAAGCCTCCCCAGCCCCAGACATTATGTGATAACTTGACGTACTCGAGTAGAACTAAGATATTTCATTACAAAGTTATTACAAGTTAAGTACAAACCTTTGATTATAAGCGGCTAAAAACCAGCCTTTTTAAATTTATAGTGGACTTGATCGATCATAATTAAAATTTGAAGTTACTTGGGAGTTAAGAAGAAAGTAAATTGACATGTACAATTTACTTTCTTCTTTTTACATAGCACTATAATGTCCATTGTAAGATTCACTTCACTATCATTGATTATTATAATTATATGGTGCATATATTAATAGATAGGTACTATACGGAAACCCAATTTTTCACAAGCGCTACCGAAGTTACTCGTGTTATATTTATTATAGAGGTAGAGACGAAACGGTATGATAATTGTAGCAATTTCGCTGGCAATTCGCTAAGTGGAATATTTTACTTATCCTACTGTCGTGGAGCGCGGCACGACTACCTCGCGTTATGTATTGAGATGTATCGCCCGCATTCATTACACGCACCTAGCTAATAAAATCTATTGAGATAGAATCGACGCTCTTATTGAACGAGACGGTAATGATTGATACAAGCCAACGTGAGTGCCGATCATTCGAAATCAGAATAAACAACATAATGGACCCATAGATTCAAAATTTCAAAGTACAATTAATAAAAAAAATTAATCAGTAAATAAAACGACAATTTTTTACTACAAACAGGAGGAGGAGATACAATTAATGCCCTGCATTGTTGTACTAATAAGGTGGGTCTTCTTAGTAAGTGGAGTAGTAAAACCTTTGGGGGGGCATCGAATACTTAATATTGTTTACATTTCTTGATCATTTAACAAAACATAAATCGTGTTAAAATGTGATTTAAAAACTGATAAACTATACTGATAATAAATGTTATCAGTCAAGGTGCCCGATTCATGCTCGAATATTCTGATAACACTGAGTGGACAGTTCCACGTGACGTCCATTTGTACTTAGCTCAGGCTAGCAGCACAAATGCAATATTATTGACAATAAGCCCAATATTGACAGCCTTAAAATACCAGTGCTCGCAGACGAAAATTTTTTCGTCACGAAATGCACTCTACTATCAATACTAACGCGTGGAAATGCATGACACCATGCACGCCGCCATATTTCAACCCTGGAATTGACACACGGCGTGCACGGACCATAAAGTTTTCCCGCGAAAACTTTAACCTGCCATATTTACTTAAGATATTCCCCTCGAAACAGCGATAGCTTGACGAGTGAAAAGTTTTATTGCCGTGAGTAGATAGGTCATGCTCTAACCGGTGAAGTTTCCACATAAATTGGCGGTCATTTGACGCGAATATGCTGACTGAGGGAGTAACAAATATGCCAAGTTAGGTTGTTATAACAGCGATATGTAAGTTCTGTGATACTTCGCCATTAAGTTTATGGAAACGACGGTCGAGATTACATCACACTCCCTGAAAGCTTTATGTAATTCTTCTTTCTACGTCTTCCACAAAAGGTAATGAAATAAAATTCTCCACTTTCGAGAGGTCGCGCTATTAATCAAGAAGACGGATTTTATGGCAGTTGTAAAAATTCGTCTTTACGTCGAAAAATCTCTGAGTGAAAAATTGGAACGTAATCTGTCAAACGGTTCCCTAATTCTAATTTAATTAGCGGAGGAAGTTTTTCACGCGTGGGACGCGAGCGAACGACAATGACGCGTTAAAATGATTAATTTTTGCCGAAGCAGTGATGCCCCGAGTGCGTCTACCGAACGATTAATCTTTTCTTTGCACCATTGTGCCGCGATCCCGGTATTTTTTCTGTCTTACAATACCATTAAGAAAGTGCCGCAGCTAGTTGGTATTTCACGGCTCCTCGCCGCATCGTTAGCCCCATTGAAGGATTGAAAAGGTGTTTGCGTTTCGCGAGAAAATAGGTTCCCCTCGATATTTTAAAGATTTTTCGGAATCACTTAGGCTTCGATAGTTATTATACTGCGAGAAATGTTTTAATCTTCCACCGTCATTCGCTGACAATGGATTCGGTAAAATTGTATATAGTCATTCCCCATTCGTTCAACTGAAAGGGATTCTTTTTAGGAGATTATTTCAGACGTTGCATTTAGATGCACTTCTTTCAAGTAAGGTTGTATTGTAAGATTTGTTTTGTATGAAATAATAGGTACATTTTCTATGCATTTCATCCGTTTGCATGAGTCGTTTAAATGTAACCAAAGGTATCGCCAGATAAAAATTCAACAAAATTATGTCTTGGAATACATTAAAATTTTTGTACTTGTTTATAGTTATTGATTTCATTTGAGCTTTTCTCAAACTCTTCAAATTAGATACGCACTGGAAAAGATCTTAGGTGGGGTCAAGACCGGCGATCGTCGGATTTAGATCTGGGTTGAAGCCAAGTTCCTGATCCCGACAAGCTTGTTGCATGAATTTATTTATTTTTATTTCTTATCTCTTGCAGTAATTAGTAGTGCTCTGGGGGAACTGAAGAATCTCGCGTCAGACCGCGAAATATTTTGGCAGCTCACTAAATCGACTATTGTGAAGGTCGTGGTCTAATATATAGCAAAGGAACCGCTGTGTTGTTTATTTACAAAAAAAAAACTTTTTTCAAGATTTTAAAAGCAAAGCAACCAACTACTGCTAGCAACTTATGAACAGTATAATTTTATTTAAGCATTTAAACAACGTAATCGCTGGACCTAATTATAAATTGATATCGTCACGGTTAAACATAAACGAGGTCATTTCTGATAAAGTAATGGAACTGGATTCATATTTACTTAAAACTCGTGAGTAACAATTGTATGTGGTTACTTACTCTTGACCTATCGCCTAATTTCTTACAACAATTTTCCTATATCTGTGCTGGCAACAAATATTTTAAAATTAAAAAGAAAGGATGTGAAATAGATTATCAATATGTGGAATCAATCAATCGTATTTTCTAAAATCTTACCCAAACTTTTTTACTACCGCTCAAAATAAAACTCTATCATTCTACAATATGGGGCTCTGGGGAAACAGTAATCATAGATGAAAAAAGACAATGCTATCTCTCAAAACATACAGTGACCAAACAAAGTTCTGAATCTTGATTATTATAAATTGTAAAAGTTATGGGGAAATCTGGGTGATTTTAATCAATGATTCATTTTGTTTTGCGAAATTGCAATGAAGTTAGAAGTGGTTGCTTAGAAACTATTGGAATATCTCGAATGTATATTTATCATAGAAGGACGTAGCTCAACAGAAACCACAATAAGAGACAAACCGTAGGCGTTTTGATTTTCGTGCCAGAAATTGTGATGATTTTACACCTTTTTCACGAACAAATAACTACGGCAAATAAAATCAAAATGCATCATTAACAAATACAGGTATAGTCAACAGCAGGTCAAATTAAACTGAATATGATGTGATGAGGTTTTGCCGACTGTACTGTTAATCAGTAATTATTAACCGCATAATTTCCAAGAGCGATCTTAATGAATTTCCTAGTTTATGTTATATTGAACCTTAAACCTAGAACCCTGAGTTATCATAGCTAAATTAACCTTATAAATGCAAAGGAGATTAATCCATAACAATAATATTGATAAACGAAGACGAGCTAAATACGAAATAAGAAACTTCTTTTTCAAACTTTTTATTGACATTTTCTAAGTTTCTGTAATGGATGCTCAGAGCTTGGATGCCAAGAGATGCTAAAAGATGACATTACGAGTACATGGCCTTATTATTATTTTTATAAAGCAGTGACTAATAGCTTTTATCTTCGAGCAACAAGGACTTCCACGTGCGGAACCTGTATTGCTCTGTGGCTTTTGTGGACAGAAAATAAAAAAAATACCGAAGAAAAATATTTAAAATGATAACTTTGTGCTCTTCTACAACTCTTGTTTTAGGGCACCTCAAGGGGTGAAAAGGAACCCTTGTAGGATCACTTTGTCGTCCGTCTGTCATTCTCAGCAACGCTTAGAGGTTTCAAGTTGATGTTAATAGCAGATTCTTAGGTCTACGGTCACTATCAGTCATAAAATTGGAAGTAAAAAATCACAATCAAAACATATGATATGTAGAATTATCGCATATTTTGCGATTTCAGACAGTAATCAAACCCCATGGGGTATTTTAATAATAAAACATACCTACAACATATATAGTAATTAAAACCAGTCAACATCTTCAGTCAAAATTCTAGCAAATAAATGATGTTTGTGCAGAGCAACTACGCTCTGCTGCCAGAAAATGTGGCAGCGAGAATCCGGACAAACGGAGCGGCGGGAAGAATTCTGTACCGGAACTTCACCGGGAAAAAACCACCGGTAAAAATAAGTACCGGGAAAAAATCTCCACGCGGCACCACGTTTGCCCGACTAAAACCTAACTAACTTAACGCAGTCTGCTACCACCGTAGCTTATGAAGGGAGCTACAGGGCCCTATATCATAACTAACCTATAAATTAACTAAACTAAAACTCACCAAGTTGACTTCTTAAACCAAGTTGGGGTGTCTTCGGAGGAAGTGGTGTTTGGTCCCTAAATCACCCAAACTACCCCCTGAGATCTCAATCCCCAGAAAATACCTTGCTTTCCTCACGAGTGTTCACTCGGCAACAGGTTTCGGCGTCTCCAGGCGGCCACGTTTCGCATCTCACACGAAACAGTCACAGTAAAAGGTTTCACAAACACAAAAGTTCAATAGTTATTTAACAAACAGGAAATTCACACTTATAGTTCAAACTAATTGACAATCAAAGAAAGCGGGACCTCTCGCGTATTAAAAATCAAACCGATATCGCATAGGACAATAAGGCGACTGTTCGCGACGCCATTTTGCACGCGCGCTAATCTGTGCGGCGCGGCCTCCCCGCGCGATGTTCAAACAATACTGAATTCAAAATGGTCGCTCGCGACTGCCGACGCCGGCCGAGCGATAACAGGAAACGCCTGCGTTTAGTTTTACCCAATATATTACAAACATCCCCCCGTCCCGGTCTGAGAAGCAGACCGCTAGCTTACTCTACGGGAAGGCGGGCGAGAGAGGTCACGCCTCTCCTTAAAATCGAACCGTCGACCAACACCTCAGCCACACGCGGAGTGCCATCTCCGCCAAGAATCAAACGTAATATGCGAGCTCGTCGCCAAAGCAATGAGGGCAAATTTGCCTCTTTTAACAATACTAAATCACCCTCCCTGGGAGGCTCAGTCCTGTCTGTCCACTTCACTCTTTGCTGCAGCAAATGCAAATATTCAAGCGACCAGCGACGCCAAAAGTCCTGGCTCATTTGCTGCAACATTTGAAAACGCGACAACCGATATACGCGTTCATCCTTCCACGGGTATTCGGGCAGGGCATTCAACGGCCCTCCACCAAAAAATGACCAGGGGTGAGAGCTTCCAAGTCATTTGGATCTGGAGATAGCGGACAGAGAGGACGAGAGTTGAGGACCGCCTCAACTTTACAAAACACTGTGGCCAGCTCTTCAAAAGTTAGAGCCGTTTCTCCGATAATGCGGCGGAGGTGGGTCTTTGCGGATTTCACAGCCGCTTCAAAAATCCCTCCCCAATGGGGGCAACTTGGGGGACTAAACTTCCAGGTTATTCCCCTTTGGGCAGCAATTTGACTTAAACTAGTACAATTTTTATCAATAAACACAGAAACATCCTTAAGATAATTTACAGTTCCTTTATAGTTTGTGCCATTGTCAGACCTAATAAGGGAAGGTAGACCTCGACGCGAAACAAAGCGATCCAACGCGGCGACGAAGGCCTCCGTAGTCAGAGCCGATACCACCTCCAAATGGACAGCCTTGGTGGCCAAACAAACAAATACACACAAATAGCCCTTCACAATACGGGCATTACGAAAGGGAGAAGCCTTGATCGAAAAGGGACCGGCAAAATCGGTTCCAACGCCGTCAAACGGTCTCGAAGGTCGGATTCGATCAGCGGGCAAATCACCCATCTGTGGTTGCATCGTGGATGCCTTCAACCTATAACATGCAATACATCGAAACAGAACGCTACGGATTGCTCTTCGGGCAGACAAAATCCAAAACTCGCGTTGCAAAATAGCCAACAAAGCATTGCACCCAGCATGGGCGTTACGAATGTGTCGATCAGACACCAAAAGCTGCACCAAGGGTCCGCCCTTGGGCAACAACAGAGGATGGCGAGTCTCATATGGAAGATCCGCCTTCCGGAGCCTGCCTCCAACCCGAAGAAGCCCATCCGAGTCGATGTACGGGTTCAAACGAGCGACCGCGCCCTTCAACTTAGCGCGTGCGTCGCGCAAGATACGAAGCTCTGACTCAAACCGTCCGGTCTGCACGACACGGACCCAATGCAACAATGCGCTCCGGCGCTCTTCTGCACCTGCAATCGGCTCCAACCGCTTTGCCTGTGGGTTTCTACAATTATGTATGAAACGCTTAATCCAACTGGTAACACCCAGAAGCTTATCCAAGCTGCTATACCGAGCAAGTAGCCAATCCGGCTCCGACGTCGTCTCAGCGACTACAGCATGTACACGGAGCCCAGTCAAACTCAAAGAAGTAACATCTGTCTGACAGACAGGCCAAGAAGTTTCTGATCCCATCAGCCACTCTGGACCCCACCAGAGCGGGTGTGACACCAATTCTGGTGCCGTACAACCTCGGGAAGCACAGTCCGCTGGGTTAAGCTCTCCCGGCACATGTCTCCATGTTATATCAATTCCGATATCCTGGATTTGGGAAACCCGATTTCCCACAAAAACCTCCAAGGTATGTGGGGCCGCGCGCAACCATGCAAGCGCGACCTGGCTATCCGACCAGGCGAAGATGTCCCGTATCTCGACCGTGGCCGCCAGCTCACATGCAACGTGATGCAACAATTTAGAGAGAAGGTGAGCTCCACTCAACTCAAGCTTGGGAATAGTCAGCCTAGTCCTGATGGGGGCGACCTTGCTCTTCCCTAACAAAAGCGAGACATTGACCCGGCCATCGGCGTCAACTGTCCGCATATAGACTGACGCGGCGTAGCCTCGCTCCGACGCGTCACAAAAGCCATGCAGGCTGGCTCGATATTTCCCGGTGGCAATATTCGACGAGGCAAGGCAATCCGATTGACTTCCTTAATCGATGAAAACAACTCGAGCCAATCATCCAATGGAGAACCAAACAGCGGCTCGTCCCACGAGACGCCCAAAGTCCAAAGTCTCTGAAGAAGACACTTTGCAGAGAATATTACTGGACTGATCCAACCGCTTGGATCAAACATACGAGCTATTACTGACAACACCGTTCTCTTAGTCCAGACTTTTGGTATTTCCAAGTCCACTTGGAATGTAAAAATATCGGTTAGCGGCTGGTACTGCATGCCCAGCACCGCTATCCTGTTGGGATCATCCACATCCTCAAACAGGTGAGGGTTCTGTTGGTGGTCCTCCGGGATCCCTTCTAGAACTCTAGGCTCATTGGACAACCACTTACGTAGCTCGTAGCCACCGGTTTTCAATATTTCAATCAATTCATCCCGCAGTAGGAGGGCCTCCTCAATACTTTGGGCTCCGGTGCACACGTCATCGACATACAAGTCACGTGACAGCACGGAAGCCCCACGGGGAAAGCGGATCCGTTCCCGCTCTGCCAATTCAAGCAATGATCTGATGGCGATATAGGGACTAGATTTCAAACCATACGTGTTTGTGTTGAGTTCATACACCGTCACAGGATCCTCAGGGCGCTCACGCCAGAGTATCAACTGGAATCGCCTGTCCTCAGGATGTATGACTGTCTGGCGGAACATCATCCGGATGTCCGCACCAAAAACCACTTGATGTCTTCTAAAGTTCAAGATGATGTCAATTATGTCCCTATGCAATTTGGGACCCGAATGCAAACACAGATTCAACGAAACCCCGTTCGAAGTGGGTGCGGACCCATCAAAGACAGTCCGCAACTTGCCCGTTGAGGCCTTCACCACCGCGTGGTGGGGCAAAAAATAATGCTCAGTTGAGCTCCAATCAACTCGAGCCGGAGACATGTGACCCAAATCCTCGTACTCGCGCATAAATTCAATATATTTATCGCGAAGTACGTGGTCACGCTGCATGCGTCGCTCCATGGACAGCAGTCGTTTCTCCGCAAGCGCCCTACTTTGCCCTAGGCTAGGACGAGAGGCAACAAAGGGTAACCTAGTTACAAACCGACCGGAGGGCAACCTCTCCGTGGTCGATCGAAAAAGGGCTTCGCACTCAGCGTGTTCCGGATCCATCCTGGAACTCATAGGTGGCTCCTCCACCTCCCAAAACCTTTGCATGGTCTTGGCCAAGGACGCTGATGCGACAACCGGTGGCTCCTCCGCGGTGCCATTATCAAACACAGGGCCCATCAGGGCAAAACCAAAAATCGTAGACACTGCCATCAGTGAAGACGAACCCAGAGCCTTCTGTGTACCCAACAAAATCCAACCCAATACGTCCGAGCCCAGGAGCAAGTCCACTGGGCCGGGATGAAAGACAAAGGGGTCGGCCAAATCCAGACCCGAAACCAAAGACAACACACCCGGCGGTATGTCTGTCGAGGGTGCCAACCCGCAATGGTATCCATTACCATAGCCGAAGTCGTGATCCTCATTGTGGAGGACTTCAGCGAAGAAAAAGGTGACAAGTGTCTGGCCCGTCAGACACTTCACTTGTATGCCACCAACTCCAAGAAGTGGCACAGGCGAGTCTTCCACGACTAAACCTAACTGGCGTGCCACTCGAGTGGTAACCAAACTGCTTTGAGCCCCTGAGTCCAACAGAGCTCTCAAATTAATGGCTTCCCCCACGACCCCATACGCGGACCACCGCGGTAGGGAGCAGAACCGTCCGCGGCTCTGTCCCAGCAAGGGAGCAAGCTAGTTACGGGCTCCCCACTCTCTCCAAACCAGGGGCGCGCCACTGACCCGGATAATATGGCGGGCGAGTGCACATCCCCATCTGAGGGGGGGCAGAACCCGCGGCCCGGCCATACATATGGTACGGCGGGTGGTACTCCAGCAGTGGGTACTCGTGCAGCGGCGGAGAAAACCGCTGCGGCTGCATGTGTTGGGCATTGGTAACCCGCGTGGAGGGGGTGTCCCCACTCTCACGTCCGATCTAGGGCCCCGCCCATGGGGGCCCTATCCGGGGCCTGGCCAGCTACATACTGGCCATGACCTTGGGGCGCGTGGTCCCGGTCCGCCAAGACCCGCGCAGGTACGCGACCCCCTCCCGAGGGGGGTGCGACGAGCGAAGCCGCGTCCTCCGTCCGGTGGTGGAGGGCTTCGCGCAGGAGCGCCCCCGCCCATAGGGGACCCCTGCCTCAACATCCGGGTGCCATCCCCGTTGCGGTTCATGCAAAGCATCGCGTGGTGCCGCCCACGGCATGCACTGCATGGTATGGCACTGGGACAGTCACGTGCATAGTGACCGCCCAAACAATAAAAGCAAAGTTCATGCCGCTTTGCCATGCGGCGCCTATCTTGTACTGGCAGTCTCTGCCAGTCCCTGCATTGTAGCAGGCTGTGGCCCATCCGGCCACATTGCAGGCAGTCCGCGTCCCTCGCGACTGCTGCCGTGTGCGCAACCCGCACACCAGCTCCACGCGGTGGCGGTTGCCGTCCCTGTTGGGGCCTACGTTCAGGCGCTCTGGATGGCGCTGAGTCCGTCATGGTATTCTCAGCCGCCCGTGCCTCAAACTCCAAAAACTTCACCAAGTCAGTGAATGTTGGTAGGGTGGTGCTATCCCGTTCCGCATTCTCGCGCTCAAATCGCGAGCGGATGTCATTGGGTAATTTGCCCAATACAATGTGCACCAGCAAAAAGGACCATTGGTCCACCGGCAGCCCCAGTGTGCGGAGCGCGTTACAGGCCACTGTAACGGGCGTGAGCAACTGCAGGCGCAACTGTGCCCTGTTGGCCACCTTGGGCAGGGCCATCAACTGTGCGGCGTGCGCATCCGCTAACAAACGTAAATTTTGGTAGCGGGAGTTCAATAACTCCCAAGCCGTATCGTACTGGTCGTCCTCCACCCGGAGGTGCTGGATGAGCGACCGCGCTTCATCCTCCAGAGTGGAGAGGAGGTAGGCCATCTTCTGGGCCTTCGACAAATCCTGTCGTGCTACGACCAGGGACTCAAACATATTTTTATATGCCACCCACTCCTCCATCCTACCCCCAAAGTGGGACAGCTGAAGGGTGGGGAGCCGACCAGTAACCGCTGGTCCTTCCTGTCTAACAGGTGTGCGAGGGGCTGGTCCGCCAGCCTGTCTCGCCCTTATTGCGGTCACCGCCTCCGCGATATCATCGTGCAGACTCAGGATCTGGTCCATGTCCGCCATGTGACCTGCGTAGGCCTCCGGGGTAAGATCGGCTTCGGTAAGCGCCGCCATGGCCGCTTCCGCGCTAATCAATCGTGAGTGGAGGTGATCCGCTCTTAGCAGTATGGCGCCCTCCCTGTCCTTCCGGGACAGGAGTCCTCCGGCCGTCACAAACCATCTCAATTCGTTGGCGAGTGTCGCCTTAGCATTGGAGGCCTTCGCCATCGCGTCAAGTCACAAACAAAAAATAACAAAAGGTAAATAAAAAACAACAAAATCAAACAACTACACGAAGAACCGCGGTAGGTATGAGAATGGCACAAACCCGGAACGCACGGTACAAACCGCAAACAAATACAAAAAGGTTACAAATATTCTTATACAAACAAAATAAGAAAAATCTAATAATTTTTACAAACAATTAATTATTTTTTACAAACGAACAAATAGAGGGTAGATAAACTACGCTCTGCTACCAGAAAATGTGCAGAGCAACTACGCTCTGCTGCCAGAAAATGTGGCAGCGAGAATCCGGACAAACGGAGCGGCGGGAAGAATTCTGTACCGGAACTTCACCGGGAAAAAACCACCGGTAAAAATAAGTACCGGGAAAAAATCTCCACGCGGCACCACGTTTGCCCGACTAAAACCTAACTAACTTAACGCAGTCTGCTACCACCGTAGCTTATGAAGGGAGCTACAGGGCCCTATATCATAACTAACCTATAAATTAACTAAACTAAAACTCACCAAGTTGACTTCTTAAACCAAGTTGGGGTGTCTTCGGAGGAAGTGGTGTTTGGTCCCTAAATCACCCAAACTACCCCCTGAGATCTCAATCCCCAGAAAATACCTTGCTTTCCTCACGAGTGTTCACTCGGCAACAGGTTTCGGCGTCTCCAGGCGGCCACGTTTCGCATCTCACACGAAACAGTCACAGTAAAAGGTTTCACAAACACAAAAGTTCAATAGTTATTTAACAAACAGGAAATTCACACTTATAGTTCAAACTAATTGACAATCAAAGAAAGCGGGACCTCTCGCGTATTAAAAATCAAACCGATATCGCATAGGACAATAAGGCGACTGTTCGCGACGCCATTTTGCACGCGCGCTAATCTGTGCGGCGCGGCCTCCCCGCGCGATGTTCAAACAATACTGAATTCAAAATGGTCGCTCGCGACTGCCGACGCCGGCCGAGCGATAACAGGAAACGCCTGCGTTTAGTTTTACCCAATATATTACAAACAACTTGGCTATAACATGAAATAATATTACTCGGAACAATTACTTTCATTACAGACATTTAACATTCAAAATGTGTTACAAAACTTGGCTTTAATTCATTTAAGAACATGCCTTTTACATCTTCAGTGTATTTCTCAATTGTAGTCAAAGTTTATGAAGTAGGAATAATTTTCAGAATTTGGTATATATATTTGGATTGTTGTTAAAATATTCTCATTATATTTATCAAACTTGCAACATTGTTTTATAAACCAAAGTTGATCCTAAATAAATATGCTACATAAAATAAAAGGAACGTCCAAATAAAATAATTTATTATTCCTTCCGTCAATAAACTGCATTCTCCAGCCGTATCATGCTTTCAGCCAGCGGTGTTCCCGAATAGGTTCGACATTGGGACCTTCAAGAAAAGAGCCTATCGCTTTCTCAAAGAGTCGGCAACGCATCAGTGACCTTTTTAGGGTCGTTGGTGTCGGTTGTGATTGCTTACCATCAGGCAACCCGCATGCTCGTTTGCCTACTATTCTATAAAAATAATTATTATTATTATTATCCAGACCTCTCTCTGGTCTGACCTTAATGACTGAAGATCGTGGTAATGGTTGGATGCAAGTCTGGCACGAACGAACTGTCTCCACCGGCTCCTATCAGCTGCAATGTTAGCGACATGTTAGCGACAGTGTAGAATCTTGGTATGTCTAATCTTTATTTGGTCGGACCATCTAGTTGGTGAGCGGCCTTTGGGTCTTTTTCCCTCTGTATTTCCAACAATAATCAACTTATTTAAACTATATTACATTTAATATACTTCAATGAAAATCTTCAGGAACTTCATGAAAATAAATTACTGTTTATTTCGAAAATTTTACTCATTGTATCGCAATCCGTCAGGTATAGATCCTCCAAAATGGTCCATAATGAAGTATTCAAATCAGGTCGCCACCGGAATCCAACCTCAGTACAATCGAATTACGAAAATTTCAATGTTTTATTAAGTTAAACTTTGCTTCGGCAGCTACCTAAGTGAATTTATTCCTACTTAGTTATCAGCTCGAGGAAAAGTCATCTTGCTAACGTTTCGCTAAGTCGAATAATTAAATTTGTCAGTGGTGGTTGACACGTCAGGATTTGGAAATTTCGCTGGATTTTGTTCGTCACGCGCCACCATCTCCTTCATCGGATTTCTATTGTGTTACCGTGATTCTCTAATTTGAATTATTTATTATTTGACTTCACATTTAATGGGGTTACCGAGTGGTGCTGATTTTTTAATTAAGCTTAAGTTTAATATATATATAATCGGGAAGGAATGATTGATAAACTTAAGCAATATTATGTGTTGTTTATTAGTAAATGTAAGTTTAGGATAATTATCAGTGTAAATCAATCTAATATACTAAACATAATTCTAAACCATTTATAAGTCTTTACTCTTTTATTTTCTCTAATTGTAACCATATATGTTGTTAATCATATTGATTATTGTAACTCTTAATTAATAGCGTGATTCGTTTTATATTCTGCTTTTATCTGTAAGGACTTTTAAGTGCCTCCTTTGTTAACTTTTCTAGTACATTCATGATTGAAATTGTAGCTGTTGATTTTCCTATAAAATAATAGACCAGAAGTTGCATTCGAATGAATTATTTTCATCAAATTTATCAAATTTATTTCTCAAGGTTAGGTAGATAGTAGGTATTTTGTAAAGAACCGTATTGTATTAGCCCGGTTTGGTAAGCTCCATAAATATAACACGAACGTTTTTACGATTATATGCGCATTTATTTGAATATGACGCACATGTAGGTATGAGAGAGGACATTTCGTTCTAAAAAACAACATTCTTTTCTGATAGTTTTATTTCACCTATTATAAAAGATTTGTGGTGGTAGTGGTATTTAAAACCTTCTCCTTTTTTAGAACTAGTTAAAACATTATAATAATATGGATATGTCCTTGGTTGTATCCGTTTCATTTATCTGACATTTCTCAGTTCAGTTTCAAATGACCATAATTAATTTTAATGGTGGATAATTAATTATATGTACACCATTACACACAATATGTTATTCTTATTTTCCGGAAATATTCTTTTCCTTGAAATTTTAATAGTTTAAAGTATTTTGATAAATAAATAAATAAAAAAAAGATTTTGGTGCATGAGTGAATAAAAGTTGAGTAGTTAGATATCTACTTGGGAGCTAATCCTGGGTGCACCACCAGGCACCAGTGCATTGACATCGGTTAGTCAAATTTCAACCAGATAACGTAAAAGGAAGTGGTTCTAATTTAACTCCCAAAATCTGACTCATAATGTAGCTAAATAAAGCCTAGTAATGTATCATTACTATTAATAGTGTATGTATGTATATCTTTATGACTAAATAAGGGCTTATATTGAAATTTTAGAAAATGTTTAATTTGTTTTCTCAGAAGAAATAGTTTTTAACTCATTACCAGTCAGACGCCTCGTCAATTCTCAGAAAACAACCGTCAGCCATAAACTGCGGAAATCATAAGCCATCCAGTTAGGGGATTGCGTAACGCTATATAATAGCGGTGGAAATTCGACAAAATTTAAGTCGGTGGAGCATTTTGGCTCAAAATATGGAAGGATGAGAAAGCACCCATCATTTCCTACTTAAATACACTGTCTAGTAATACGCACTTATTTTCTGGAGTGTATAATATTTAATACAGAACATACAAAAAAAGTAATAGTGTAGTAGTAGATAGTGTGCTTGTTATTGATATTGTTAGCGCAGCAATTCTTAAGTTTTGTTGTTATCTTATAAAAAATAAATTAATGTGTGCGTATGGTCACACAACGGAAATAAAAACTTGTCAATTTCACTCCCTCGCTCCCTTCGTCGAGCCGGCTTCTCCTGAATGAGTGTTTTAGCTCAGTCTCAAGAGCTCAGGCGCCCAAAGAAGTTTTTACTTAAATATGTACTAATTAAACCTGTACCTCATAATTCTTTAAGCATCTAAAAAGCTTCTCCAAAACATGGCCTCAGTCAGAGAGGGATTAATGAGCATTGCTGGAGTTAGCAAGGAGTAACTTCTGCACCCACACAATTTTGTGATCAAGGGGACCGTCGTCGAAGGAGACGGTTAATTCTCCCCATAAGGGTCGCAGTGGCGCCGCCGATCCTGCCGTAGACAAATTCTAAGTACGTCTTGCTGCCTTGGTTTCCGTGGCCCGCTTCTCGGAATACTCGTCATGATACTCATGATATAGATGCTGGAAGAGTTTCTGTGACAATTGAATAATATGCGTGATTTAATCATTTGATTTTTTCTCATTTCAATTTGATTAATTAACAACAAGTATTTGTGCTTTTTTGCTATTTTTGAAGTGCCCGGAAGTATAGTAGAATTTAGAAGCTGGGCCACACTTTACCCCCGTGATTTTTGTTTTTTTCCCATTTCACCCCCTCAGGGGAGGAATTTCCAAAACTCCTTTCTAAGTGCCCATTAGCTACTAATATATAAAGAATCTCTGCAAAATATCAATATCAGTTTCTACGTTCAGCAGTTTTGGCTCTACGTTGTTGATAGACATCAATTAGTCAGTCAGTCAGCCTCCTCAATTATATTTATATATATTTGACCATACCTAAAACGCAAATCATCCATCTGTATTCATATCTAGATAAAATTTATATCTATCTTATTATCTCAAAGTAGCATACATACAATACCCGTTCAATCTTCACTGAAGCGTAGAGAAATACGACCGTGATGCGTATAGCCCGCAATATATACCGCCCAAAAAACAGGTAAATTACACAACAAACCCACGCGATACGTGAAGCCAGGCACCAGAAAAATTCGAATTAAGTTTAGTCGGTAGTCAGCTACCAATAGCTCCCATAAATTATACGACGCGAATAATTCAGGAAAAAAAAGATACGAAAGTTATAAGTATAGTTTTTTTGAAGTAAGAAGAAGAGCTCACACCTATATCGAGTAACATATAGATGTAACTAAATGTTATCAAATAAATTAGGGCACGTTAGAACACTTCGGTCTTCTTATTCATCTATTCTGTTATTTTAGTTTCTCGTACATTTCTCGCTTACAACATACGTCAATTTGTAGCAAAAGTGTAAAACGAATTCACCTACGACAGTGTATGACGTGCATGCACATTACTCGGCACTGCGTAGTAAAATTGAAGGACACGTCTCTACTGTCGACCCCTCATTCACTTCTTCCGTTATCGTAGATTCTCGTACAACTCACATATCAAACGTACCATAAACAGTATCAAAGAACCGTGCATAATCACCAACATGATACATTCTAGCAATAAAAATTCCTGAAGAAAGGTGTTTACTTGACCAATTGAAAACAATAC
Source organism: Ephestia elutella (assembly GCA_018467065.1). Taxonomy (NCBI): domain Eukaryota; kingdom Metazoa; phylum Arthropoda; class Insecta; order Lepidoptera; family Pyralidae; genus Ephestia; species Ephestia elutella. The sequence goes on from CM031572.1 coordinate 9,453,581, forward strand.
TAGTACCTACAAATTGGCTGGCGATTCAAATCAATTAGACAATGAATCTTTTTCATCTTTCTTATCCGTTGCGTAATTTCATTTTACAAAATCTTTTTGTTTATCATTAACAATGAATGCATCTACAAAATGATGTTTAGTTTTAATAGATGCAGCTAGGAGATACTGTGATGCAGATTATTTAATATCCTCTTGTATAATTAATCTATCCAGTCCAGTGGGTTTTATATATACTTACCAGTAGTAAGGGCGAGTGGCGACAAATCCATCAAAGTGCCGACAGCCCATTTGTTGCGTGCGTTTTCACGCTTGATAAATCGTGAAACTTGTATACATTTGCTCGATTTATGTACCAGTCCCATTGTTGTATTTTGCCCACGTAAAACTGATTGGATGCACTTTTGCATACCCATGCATTTTAATAATTTGAAAGCTCGATTAGAAATAAATAATGTTGTAAACTATGTTGGCCATTGGTTGACTGTCATGCCGTACAAAGCCATGCGCCGCACTAGCGGCGCATGGCTTTGTACGGCATGACATCTACTAAGATAATATAATGATATCTACTAAGATAATATAATAAAATTTAAATTTTCAGTAACAGTAACTAACTTAATTAACTGTTTTTACTAAATTCTCTGTACGTAAGAGAATAATTCTATGAAAGATTATTACGGCAAAATAATATGGAGTAGTTAAGAATTTAGAATTTTATTATTCGTTTACATTCCATGAAACTACGACTCACGAGAAAAACATTGATCACACCATGAATTGAAAGTCAGATCAACAAATAGATTTGAAATTTTCCTTCGTAAATGGGGTATCGTATTAAATTTATGATGACATAGTCATAGTACTACATCGGTAACTGTATTTTAGGAATTTCAACTGCATTTATGAAACAAAAAAATATTATTTCATCCATCTCAATTTTGAAACGACGACAACTATGTCAATATAGGTATACATTTTGTTGACATGATCTGGGGCCTTGCAGGTGTAAATGCACTAAGTAATTTATGTAAACATAGGTTTACTTGTGTTTTTTCTGTGCTCAGTTTAGTGTGAAAATAAAAATAATACTTTAAAATTCCTTGAAAAATAGAAGAAATATTTGATGTATTCTTTTTGGGTGCTGACTGCTGACTTCTCGACAAAGACTAACATGATGCATAATAAGAACAAACGTGTCCCGTTCCACACGTACCTACGAACATAAAATTTAGGTGATTTACATAAACGGCTCTCGAAATTTATGCATCCCGAGTGTGATAGATGGCATTCCTGTTAAATTGCCCGTGAAAATCCCAAGATATTCATCACTGAATTTTTTGACGCGCACTATGAGACCGGATAGGTACTAGAAAGTACCGCAGCCATCGGACTGTGTCCTAAAATGGCGTCGCTAGTTGCACTTTCTACTATTTTTGTCTGAGACTTGTGATATTAATTTAATTATTTTTATAGTTACTTTATTGTTTAATGTTCATATTAAATTATGTCTATATATGTATATATATAATTATGTATATATTTTATGGAGTTTTTGACGAAGCATGTTGCTGATAAATATTTGTGAAGATCAATTATGTCTATAACTGACTCATGTGATCATATTTTTTCATGGAATACAACATTTACATCAAGGAAATTGTAGAAATATACGTCATTATACTTTCCGTAATAAATGTCAATATCATCGCCATATTGATAATTCCTTTACGTGTACGTTCCTAATATTACGAAAAATTTTCACAAAAATGAAGCCTTAGGAACGACTTGTAAAAGAATTCAACAATGTGGACATTAAATCAAAGCACAAGAAAACTCTTCGCCATAAAACTGTACCTCCACATATTTACATGGAACCAATGATATCCACCGTAAGTGGCAAGTCCATAGCGTCAGTAGAGCTTTCTTTTTCATAGTAGAGCGTGTGCTACTGAGTTATAAAATGAATATTTTCGAGCATAAGACGTTGTTTCATTTTCATAAGCTGCCTGGAGTAAATAAAAAATACAGATACCTACCTACTGATATCATTATTAGACATATTATTCTACTACAGCACTGCATTTCAATCTATATCAAAATATAAAGATATGTATTCTAGTTCCAAATGCAAGCTGAATGTTCGCTCTGTCGACTAGTAACTCTGAGGTGGCAAATCTCGCAGGGCACGCGAGATTATTTATGGAGTATTTTATGGCTAAACTTCACTCTCTGCTGCGGTTGCCTTTATTCGACGGAAAAAGTTGAGAGGTTTTATTGTCGGTGAGATAGTATCATAGGACACGTTATTGCACAAACTTTTAGCGGTGGCTCAAATTAAAAAATAGATTTTTTTATGTCACTTTGTGGTGAACATCGTCTGTGTTACGGATCGTTACCCGTTTGCGGTTTACGTTATACGATGCTATTTTTAGATCTTCACCTCAAGCCATACCATAAGTCGTATTATAACAATGGTATTTTTCTGCATAGTTTTTATGAACGTGCAGGTACGAGAAACTGTCATTTGGATGTATTTTCGGGTTTTTTTTAAATAATTTTTAAAACTTGCAGACTAAACCAGGTCTTGTCATGATACCAAATTCTCAGTACCTACCGGTAATTTCCGGTACTTTATATGAGAATTTGGTACCAATACCAACTTGTAACAAGCTTTAGAGGAAACACATACAAAGGTAGCTCGTACATAAGACTCAATTTCCCAATAGTTTTCTCATAATGCGACCTATTGATTGAGCTAATAAACGGTGTTATTTCGCAGAACTCGATCCGGCATAACCTGTCGCTGCACAACCGGTTCATGCGCGTCCAGAACGAGGGCACCGGCAAGTCCTCGTGGTGGATGATCAACCCGGACGCCAAGCCCGGCAAGTCGGTGCGCCGGCGCGCCGCCTCCATGGAGACCTCCAAGTTTGAGAAGCGGAGAGGGAGGGTTAAGAAGAAGGTAAGCCACTGTAAAACTAATAGTCCAGTAACTTTGTACATCACAGTATGCGTCAAATTTGGCAGTGATTGAACTACCGGATTTGACGCATACTACCCCATACTGTCAGGCGACAAAGTTACTGGATCATAATTTCGATTAAGGTGAGTGTCAAAGTTTGTGTTTACGTTTTGGTATTTGACAAATGGTGCAAGTCTTTTTTGCCTAACCTGTACCACCACCGGTACGGTTATTGGTCGGGTAAGGTTAGTTACCGTCATAGTAAGACGGTGCAACTTAGTCTAATTGAAACTAATGTGTGAGCAGATGGAAACGAACCGAAATTTGAATGTATTTGTAGATTTGGTATATTTTCTTTTAGAGCCAAGTTCGAGATGTTTTTTTGAAAACACAAAATATAACACATCACACACATCTAGTGATCACAGATCTGTTATTGTTTAAAGTCATATACAAACCTCTTATTAACATGCCATTGGTTAGGTTTATCTTACGTAAGAAGTCGTCGGTCCATAGTTTCATTTTAAATCAGTAGGTAGGTATCAAGTGTTTTTTTAAATTGAATTTGGACTTACTTTCTTGTACTATTGCTATAAGGTTCAAAAATAATTTCACCGTGTATTTCGTCTTCAGGCAGAGGCACTAAGAAATGGTGCAACAGCGGACGCCACGCCGAGTCCAAGCAGTTCCATATCAGAAAGTCTGGACATGTTTCCAGATTCGCCTCTACACAGGTGATTGCAAACTATATTAATACTAATATATACTTTAGATTTAGACAACCGTCGTAAGCTTATCTTAGAAGTTAGATCATTAGAATTATATTAGTTTAGTCTCCCTTAATCCAGATGCAAGTACGCTCAAAGAAATGTATGGCTGCGAGCCAACAATTTGAACAGAAGCGGATGCACCGGGTAGTGATACTAATTTGACTTTAAATGCACAATAACTTACCTATACTGGCATCGCAATACGAAGATCTGCCAAAATCTCAATTCCCCAATGTAGTCTGGACAGCTTTGCTTTGGAATATTGAAATTTTATGATCACTAGAAACAAAGTGAGCTTTCGAATCATATGAATGATACATTCATTCGAACGCCATAATAAAACTATCGGATATAAAGCTGCGTTGACCAGACTAATAAAATTGAGTTATTGCAACTCTGCTTCTTTATGATAAAAGGTTTTAAATCATTCACGACCATTAGATGATGAGTTATATGGATGCTGAATCTCGACATTTCACCAATATTTAACATTTTTATTGCTGGGTATGAATATCTATAAGCTGAAAGAGGGGATTTACGGGTATAACTTTTATTTCGGACAGTTGCCCACGAATGGCGAACAAGCCCATAGCCCATTTCTTATACAGCGTTTTCGGTCATTGTCTGTAGCAATAAAGATATTTTTGCGTTGACCAATGAACTCGTAATAGTGATCGCTTCATTTAGCGTACAAATTTATATGTTAGCAGGCCTCTCTATACTTAGATATTAGATTTGCATGTGTCCCATTACATTCAATGTCGAAGACTGTTTATGGTCATATTATTAAAAGAACTAGCTTTGAATTTCATTTATGCAAAGGATTATCATTATTTGCCTGTTAATAAGTGACGATGGAATTATGCAACTCAATCAGAGCTAAAATGGTATATCTAATGAGATCGTTAATTTTTCATATTGAAAAAAGTTATTTAAAGAAACAGGTTGTAATAAAATCAGTGTTGCATAATTCACATCATACTAATTTGTTCCTTGACGCTTGTTCGCTTCTGCGTAGCAACAGTTATCAGCTGTCGCCGGACTTCTTCGTCCAGAGGGCATCCTCGAACGCGTCCTCTGTCGGCCGCATGTCCCCCATCCCGTCGATGCTCGCCCAGGAGACTGACTGGGGAGAGGCATACACCCCTGCTGGAGACTTCACGTCAAATAGCGATTTCTCCCAGATAGACTACGCGCAAGACGAGCAGCTAGCAGGAAACCTCGCTGACTCCATGAAACTTCAAGGAGCTACTGATCCATTCCTTAACACGTAAGTCTTAGTGCTTAGTAATTTTACGTCTTATAATTGATAGAATATGAAGCTTCACTATAGTAACTTTTCTAGGTTTTTAATGCATTGCCCTTTAGAAAATGCTTTGCTTTGTCTAGTTTTATGTTGTTAGGTACAATTCCATTGAAGTATTTATACCTAGTTATTGAAACAATGAATCAATTTAACCGCATTAATACCGAAGTGTGGTCTGATTCGATGCAAAAGTGGAACATAGAAACATTTATCGCTCACTTCGTAAACGTACATACCTCATCATAATTGAATTAGTCAGGCACATCAAGTGTCAAGTTTTACGTCCTTCTTTGTTTAAAGCAAGGTTCTGTTTTCTGACAAAAACTTTAATTTAGGTTCGTTCCCACGACGTCATCGTCAACCTCGGGTAACAACTACCGGTACCCGACGTATGGGACATGTCCTCGCCACTTGCACGTTGGGTGCGCCTGCGCATCAATGTACTCCAGCCCAGCGCACCCCGCGCACCCCACGCACCCGCACCAACACGCGCTGGACCACTTCGTGAGGCCTCCTGCACCTGCGGATCCAGCTGATATTATGCAAATTGGTAACCAAAGTAACCAAATTTTTTTTGTTTGTTATGTTAATTAAAAAATTTTGTTACTCAACCATAGGGCGGATTTTGATAAAAATTGGTATATAAGAAGAGTGAAACCTAGTAAATTTTATTTGAAACATACAAATTAAGAATTCAAAGAGGCCATTCCTGCACCACTCCTCAAAAATTAATTGTACAGAAATGTGTTCGTTCAGTATCTGTGATAGATAGCTGAATTTCTCAGACTCATTGTTCTTTTACTAGTTTTTATTTGAGATGACGGAGATGAAGTGATTAATAACAACGGTAAATAGACGTCGATAAGTCGATATCTCTATTTACATCAATGTAAGTACATCTGAATAGCTTCTTGTTTGCAAAACGATAATTGGAGTAAGATATTTTGTATACAGGAACATTGCTAGGTTCTGAAATATAATAATCTTTATAAGCAATCACTCAAGGGAAAGAATAGTCCCTGATAGGTTTTACTCGTGTTTAACTGGAAATTTTGTAATTCTGTGTGTGTGTTGTAACGTTTGTTTTTTCTTTACAACTTTATTATTTCTTCAACAGAAAACAATCAAACTCAAATGGTGACTACGTCGGACGCGGCTTTAATGAACGGTGGCATGATGGTGCAGACGGGGGCTATGGGGCCCACTACTGTCATGGGCCAGATCATGGGGGCCCTCAATACGGGGCTTGTGGAAGACCTTAATATAGAGTCGTTGGAGCCAGGCTTCGACTGTAATGTTGACGAGGTTATTATTTAATTTCACAGATTCTATTAAAAAGATAAATAGAGTATTAATTTAATTTTAAAGCCCGACTATTAACTAAAAGTTGCCTTTGGGTAGTAGACAGATGTATTTACTACTAGCTTGTGCCCGCGAACTTGTCCGCGTGTCATTGAATACTATTGTTAATTTCTCCGGTTCTCAGGTGTGTATAAAGATGAAACCTATGCCAGATTTTCAATTAGACCTTCTATAATACAACAGTGGAAACCGCATTAAATTTGGTCTAGTAGTATTTGCGTGATGCGCGTACAAACATACAGACAGAAACACAGACAGTCAAAAATTAAAAAAAAAATTTTTTTTGGCTTCTATTAGCATTCAAAAGACCCCAATGTTTTTTCTTGGATATCTCTTATGTACAGACACAGACTAGTTACAGTTTTATTATATGTATTGATTGATGATATATATCGCATACTTAAATTCGTGAACGTATGCACAAGTATGAAAGCAATATGTCATGAATACTATTTCAACAGGTGATAAAACACGAGCTAAGCATGGACGGCACGCTGGACTTCAACTTCACCCAGCAGCACATGGCTGCCGAGGCCGAGAGCCAGTTCGCTGCGCCGGCGCCGCCCGTCCCCACCACCCTCTCCGGCGGCGGCGCCCCCAGAACACCCTACTCCGTCGCCCCCTCCTGGGTCCACTGAACCAAACACACGGACATTTGGACTAGTTACCTACTTATCAGTTCCAGGAACTGCCACCTTTCCTAATGTAAATAAATCATTTTTGTTACTTTGGCATTGTAGTCGAGATTTTGTTCATTTATCATGTTAACTAATGTTAGAATTTTATTTAGTGTTAAGTGGACCGTTACCGATCGTTGTTGAAGTGTCAATTGTGTTAGTGTAGGGCTTTAGTGCTAAGCTAGGTGGAAGCTTGTGATATAGATAGGGTACTGCAATCCGAATAGTTAGGTCCTGGAGGGGGCGAGGGTTCCTCGTGCTGCGGCGAAGTGTCGGAAAAGTGGTATGTTTTTACTTTATTTTTTATAGAACCATTAGTCAAATAATGTAGCTATACTGCTCTTAATGACAATGATCTTGATCAGCCAATCGGGAATATAGAATCTCTGAGAAACTTGCAAACCTATTATGTAAAAAAATAATTCAAGTCACATCCAGTCACAAAATATGAACATTTCCTAGGTTTTAAAACCAATACTGAGACTCGTCGCTATTGAGTTTAACGCAACCAAACTTTAAAGATATAAATAAACGTTGAACAACAATACTAAATCCATCTCTGGTACAGAAAGCGAAGCAAAAAGACAAAACTTCTTTAAAGCGCTTGAACTAACTGCAAAGTACGCTGAAAGAGTTCGGTCGCGAAATATTAGCGAGCGTTTAACAATACAACGGGGCAATAAATCGTGTTATATCAGCGATGATCAGCCGAAAGTTGCCGGCCAGCAAGTTGGCCCGTATCGCGAATGCGGGCCACCGACAGACGAACTATAACTCTATTGTTTTGCGGAAGCTGGAGCTCCGACCTATTTCACCACTTCCAACTTTATTTTTCAGCATTGTGAAATACACTGCTTTGCTCGAAATATACTTGAGAAATAAAAATAAATCCTACTAGGTATTGCAGTGAAACTTGGGTTTCAAAATAAAAGAATCACTGCTTAAAACACGAGTATAATTTTTGAACTAAAAAAAATTTGACCAATGTCCTTTAACAAAAAATTATTTGGGCACACCAAAGAAATAAAAATAAAAGAAAGGAAAATTAACAACAGGAAAGGAATATTAACAGGTAAAATAAGAAATACATGAATTTGCTTGTTATTTTAAAAAGAAAATTAAATGAGTGAAAGAAATGGATGAAATGATGTATAAAAATTCCAAATCAAAACCGAAACAAAAATTATCCCGACAAAAGGGGGGCCTTTAGAATTTAGAGGAAAAAGTTATCACAATATGTTTAAAAAATCTATCTTAAAAGAACCACTGGCGCCACGGTTACAAATTAAACATTTCGTCGCTCTGAAACTCATTCTCAGGTGCAGGCCGACTTTGCCGCGTCTGAAGATTTCGAAGCGCGTTCCACCCGGCTGAGTCCCACATCTTGGTCCACAACCTGATTTACAACACGCTGACGAATATCCAGGTGCAGGCCGACTTTGCCCACTCTCGTCTAATAAACAGTCCAGACAATACATACATGAAATATCTCAGTGCCACTCCATATAATCCTTCTGGTTTTTTTGACAACTAGATTCAACCTCGTGCCATCTTTAATAGGAGGTCTGATCGTCATTGCTAGAGATACTTGTATGTTAAGAATAATAAAAGCACATTAAAGATTTAATACTGAATCGATATAGTACAAAGAAAAGAAATTGAGATAAAAATATCAAAAAGAAAAATCAACTCTCTAAAAAATCCATTTTTTCACTCCCAATCGACAGTCCGTCAAAAAAATCGAATCCTCTGAATTTCAATTTCAAAAACCTTATCATAAAGAAAGAACCAAGAGAAAAGTTTGCGCAGAAATAGAATCACAAACTAAAATAGACTTGACATTGTAGCGGTGTAACGCTACAGCATCTCCCTACCAAACAAAAAAACAACAAAGCAAAACAAACAAACAAACAAACAAACAAACAAACAAACCAACAAAACAAACAAACAAACCACAACAAACAACCAATAAAACATAACTACCGAACAACTAAAACAAAATCCGGACAAGATACCTACACAAAACCAACAAACAGCAAAACGCAACCAAATGCTAACCTAAAAACTAAACGAAATACTAAACCTTATTGCTATCCCTATGAATCAGAGACTTGGTCATACGAGTATACCTAACGAAGCGTCTGAAGATTCGAAGCGCGTTCAACCCGGCTGAGTCCCACATCTTGGTCCACAACCTGATTTACAACACTCTGTCGAATATCCAGGTTGTCATAGCCAGGTAAATAATGTGAATATTTTAGAATTTTGAAAAAAAGATAAGAAAACGGATTAAGCAAAAAATTATTTGAGAATGTCCTTAATATGATAAGTACCGACGTGCTCCGAATCCGTATCCGCCAACACGAAAGCCTGCGGGGATACTCGTCTAAGCACGCGGCACTGAACAAAGCGTGGAGCACGAAGCGTCTAAAGATTAGAAGCGCGTTCAACCCGACTGAGTCCCCACATCTTGGTCCACAGTCTGATTTTCAACACGCTGCAGAATCATCGACAACTCGCGACCGTACATTAAGAAATTCGGGGTGTAAGCAGTAGCCAATTTAATACAAGAACCAGAGCAACCCGATGCAACACCGTACCGCAATATAACCTCCGACTCTAAAGCCATCAATTAAATGTGAATAATCCACAGTAAGGAGAATCGTCGGGCAGCTTCGGCAGGCTAAAACAGAAAATCACAGGATGGAAAACCGCGACCGGTAAACGGTCACCGTCCCACAAAAACAACAAAAAAAAAAATTCAAGCAAAGTAAGAAAAAGGTAAAAAACAGGTAAAACCAGGTAAAAACCAGGATTCTTTCCGCAAATCGGGCGCCATTTTTGCAGTGAAACTTGGGTTTCAAAATAAAGAATCACTGCTTAAAACACGAGTATAATTTTTGAACTAAAAAATTTGACCAATGTCCTTTAACAAAAAAATTATTTGGGCACACCAAAGAAATAAAAAATAAAAGAAAGGAAAATTAACAACAGTGAAAGGAATATTAACAGGTAAAATAAGAAATACATGAATTTGCTTGTTATTTTAAAAAGAAAATTAAATGAGTGAAAGAAATGGATGAAATGATGTATAAAAATTCCAAATCAAAACCGAAACAAAAATTATCCCGACAAAAGGGGGGCCTTTAGAATTTAGAGGAAAAAGTTATCACAATATGTTTAAAAAATCTATCTTAAAAGAACCACTGGCGCCACGGTTACAAATTAAACATTTCGTCGCTCTGAAACTCATTCTCAGGTGCAGGCCGACTTTGCCGCGTCTGAAGATTTCGAAGCGCGTTCCACCCGGCTGAGTCCCACATCTTGGTCCACAACCTGATTTACAACACGCTGACGAATATCCAGGTGCAGGCCGACTTTGCCCACTCTCGTCTAATAAACAGTCCAGACAATACATACATGAAATATCTCAGTGCCACTCCATATAATCCTTCTGGTTTTTTTGACAACTAGATTCAACCTCGTGCCATCTTTAATAGGAGGTCTGATCGTCATTGCTAGAGATACTTGTATGTTAAGAATAATAAAAGCACATTAAAGATTTAATACTGAATCGATATAGTACAAAGAAAAGAAATTGAGATAAAAATATCAAAAAGAAAAATCAACTCTCTAAAAAATCCATTTTTTCACTCCCAATCGACAGTCCGTCAAAAAAATCGAATCCTCTGAATTTCAATTTCAAAAACCTTATCATAAAGAAAGAACCAAGAGAAAAGTTTGCGCAGAAATAGAATCACAAACTAAAATAGACTTGACATTGTAGCGGTGTAACGCTACAGTATATTCATAAGATATTTTCATGCAATAATAGTGAATTTTTGCGTACAATTTGTATCTTCTTCTTCTTCTTCTTCTTCTTCCTCAGCGTATAACTGCCCACCGTTGAGCATACACCTCTCCAATGTTTCTTCTACAATTTGTATAATAGTTATAAAATATAGAAAGTCTACTACAGACTTTCAGAAAAACTTATTTTATATTATCGAGCGACTTTAATGCGAGAAAAGATGAGAGTAAAAATAGTTTTGTAAGAGAAATACGAGTGAATACCTACCACCCATAGTGAATGGCCTACGCCTCACTTAATTTACGAATCACATTGAGGGGATGCTATAGCTAAAATCTCCAAAACCCTGGCCTATACAA